>PVIH01006726.1:0-107850 GCA_004025045.1 Sigmodon hispidus | reverse complement strand
TTTTTTTGTGTTGCTGAGTAATATTCCACCATGTTGCAAATTACAGTGCTTTTCTCCATTTTCTTGTGTAGACCATGCTTACTATTTATCATTAGGGATAGCACATATAGTTCTTTTGCTGTGTCCATTGTGTACCAGCCTTTGTATTGACCCATTATTTGGGGACAGAATCCCTGGTAGTTGATTGCTTGGATTACATATGAATATGTGTTTCATGATTTAAAAAAGTAACAAGTGGTTTTGCAATGTACTTGAACAGCTTTATACTCCCATCAGCAGTGGGCATTCTATTTGTGTTAGAACCTTGCTATAAGCACCCAGGAGCCAGTCTGGAGGCTTATGATGCTGTTTCACTGTGCCTTTAAAAACATGTCACTGAGAGTCTTGACATGTACTTGGGTCATCTCTGCACTTCTCAGATAAGAAGTCTTTTATTCCTTGTTTGAAGTTTTTATCTATATTATTCTATTATTAATAAAAACTCAGGAATAAGATATTGGGATATAAACCTGATAGATCAAAAAAGCAGTAGAGAAGTGACTAGCTGATCCATTCTCTCCACCTTCTAAGATCAAGAAGCTGCCACTCTGTGCAAGCCCTTCCCTGTCTCTCTTCTTGTTCCTCTCTCTCTTCCTGTACCTCTCTCTTTCTATACTTCTCTATCTGGGCCCTCCAAATCTCCATGGCTAATTCCAGTCAGTTAGCCATGGACTTAACCCCTTAATAGGTTTATTTTATTAAAGTCGTGAGTATCACTGTGCAATCAATTATCCTGCAGCACTTTTTCCCTTTCTTGAATTTTTTTAAATTAAAAAAATGCATTTTGGATACAAATCCTTAATCAAATATACAATTTGCAAATATTTCCTCCCAGTCTGTAGTTTTATTTTCATTCTCCAACAGTCTAGTTCAAAAATCAGAAGTTGAAACATTTTTGGGCTATCGAATGTATCAATGTTTTCTGCTACAGCCTGTAATTTTGGATGGTATCTAAGGAAGCTTCACCTAATCAGACTTGCACAAGTTTTCTCCTGAAAGTTTCACATTTAGGTCAATGACTCATGCTAAGTTAATTTTATGGTGTGAGATATGGATCAAAGTTTATTTTTTTCTTGCATATGTATATATCCAATTATTCCAGCACCATTTGTTGAAAAGACTAATCTTTTTCTACTGAATTTTCTTTGAATCTTTGTCAAATCATTTGTCTGTATGTGTGAGGGTCTATTTATGGACTCTCTTCTGTTCCATCCATATATCTGCCTATCTTTACATCACCACCAAACTGTCTGGATGATTGTACGTTCATAATAAGCCTTAGTTCTCTAAATTTGCTTATCCTTTTTCAAAATTGCTTTGGCTATTCTAGTTCCTTCAAATCTTTATATCAATTTTAGAATCAGTTTGTTAATTTCTATAAAAAAATCCCTCATAAGATTTTAATTGGGATTGTTTTAAATCTATGGACTGGTTTGGGTAGAATTGCTTTTTATTTTTTATTTTTTAGTTTTTTGGATTATTGAGTTTACTTGATAATCAATGAAGAACATGCACGTTTTCTTATTTGCTCTCAGTAAAGCCATGTGGGTGTCAGTGACCAGAGTTTTTGTGCCCTTTGATAGGTCTGTGCCTAATTATTTCATCATGTTAGTTTTTAGTTGATATTATTCTTAAATTTTTAATTTCTCATGGTTACATTTCATTCTATAGGGTTTGCACATAACCTCTCTCTCCTGACATTTGGAACTACACTCATCTTACACCTACTTGTTGATCAACATCTGCTGGAAGGCATGGCTGGAACTGCCTCTCCATGTTGAGTGCTTGAGCCCAAGGGACCAAGATCTCAGTCTTTATAGCACTGGGAGCAAAGATCTCCTGTTATTTTTCTTTCACAAACTGGAAGGTTTTCTACATGAATGATTGTATCATCTGTGAATAATGGCAAACTTATTTCAGCTTTTTCAATATGGATTCTTTAATTTAGTTATCTGCTGATTTTCTATTGACACAGGGTCCTTCTGTGTAGCTCAGTCCCACCTTGAATTCTTCTGTATTTGTTTTCTTGCTTTATTATGGACTGTAAATTACAGTTAATGCTGAAAGGTAATAGGTACAAGAATCTTGCTTTGTTCCTCTTCATGTGAAAGCTGTATTTGAAGTTAGCTTAATGTTTATAGGTGGCCTTTATCAAGTTGAGAAAGTAACTTTTAATTTTAATCCTAGTTTTCTAAGTGTTTAAGAGAATTTGGAATGCAGGTTAAAGTTTGTCAAATGCTTTCCTCTCTGTTTATTTAAATATACCAATAGTTCATCTTCCTATGACTTTTTTCTTTGTTATTATGATAAAATTTTTTGATAATTTTCTGTTGTTGAGGCAATCGTGCACACTGAGGCATGCAGTATAACCTTTCTCAAAGTGTTGGATTTTACTTGCTCAAACTTTGGTTTGAGTGTCACCATCTATAATTACAATGCACATTGGTCTAAAGTCTACTTATATCCTTTTCATATATTTTTTTTACCAAGGTGATTCTGTCACTATTGCAAACATTCCCTCCTTATTTATCATTTACCTGAAAAGGTTGGTATTATTTCTGCCTGTCTGTGTTTTAGCAGTTATCTGTGGTAGCTTTAGAAATATTAATTTGATTTCTTTTATAGATGGAAGGTCACATGTAAGGTCTAGTACTTTTGAGTGACTATGCCAGTTTGAATCCTTTAAGAATTTTGTTCATTACAGCCACATTTTAGAGTATTTTGGTATATAATGGCCATACGTCTTATCTCTAATAGTAGCTTTTTTTTTTTTCCTGAAACAGAATTTCTTTGCATAGCCCTGGCTGTCCTAGAACTCTCTCTGTACATCAATATGGCCTCCATTTCATAGAAGTCCACCTGCCTCTGCCTCCCTAGTGCTGGGATTAAAGGTGTGTGCCACCTCAGCCAGGCCTAATATTGCCATTTGTTATCTTACTGCACTCTAATCAGCCCTGGTAAAGGCCTGTCAGCATTTTTTATTTTGCATTTTTTTACAATGTATTCTTCTGTAATACAATACATTCTGACCATACCTTCTCTTTCCTCCACTCCTTCCTGTCCTTCTCCACCTTCCCTCCCCTAGATCCACAGCTCTTCTGTTTCCTTTTGAAAAAGAACAGGCTTACCAGGGATATGCAGTAAGACTTGGCACAAGCCCTCATATGAAGGCTGATTGAGGCAGCCTAATAGGAGGAAAAGGGTCTTAAGAGCAGGCGAGAGAATCAGAGATATCCTCACTCTCATGGTTATGAGGTCCACAAAAACCCAAACTAAACAACCACAACACATATGCAAATAACCTAGCACAGACCTATGCAAGCTCCATGTTTAGTCTCTGTGAGCCCCTTTGAACCCTGCTTAGTTAATTAAATTCCTGTGGCTCCTTCCTGTCTCCTCTTTTCCGGTGTTCCCCTAGCTGCTCCTTTCAATATTTGGATGTGAGTCTTTCTCTGCACCTGTTCCCATACACTATTGGGGAACTAATGGTCTCTGATGACCATTGTGCTAGGCACTGATCTATGAATATAGATGAATATAGCAAAATGTCATTAGGAATCACTTCACTGACTTTTTTCTACCCTAGGTCTCTGGACTATCCAGCTTCTGGTTCCTGGCCTGGACTCCCTCTCATGGCATGGGCCTCAAGTTAGACCAGTCATTGGTTGTCCACTCCCCCAAGTTCTGAGCACCATTTTCTGGCACATCTTGTAGGCAGGACAGGTTGTAGACTGAATATTTTTGGGCTGGGTTGATGGAAGTCTTGCTTGGTTAGAAAAGATAGTCCAGGATCCGTATCCTCCATTGCTAAGAGTCCTTGCTAAGATCACCCTCATAGATTCCAGAAGTTTTTAGTTTTCATATCACCCTCCCGTGTCTCTTAGTTCCAATGATCTCTCCCCACACTCTCTCTGTTCCTCTCTCCCCTGCCTGATCCCTATCCCTGTCCCACCCTATCGTCTCCCAGTCCACCTACGAAATCCATGCTTCCCCCCCCCCCCCCGCAGAGCCCTCCCTGAGTCTGGAGATTGTAGTGTGATTATCTTTCTTACAGAGATGAAGAAATTATACAAGCTTCCAGGTGTGAAACAACTTAATTTGGATTTAATTTTTGTGTGCGAGTGCTCGTGTGTGTGTGTGTGTGTGTGTGTGTGTGTGTTCTATGCCTGTGTATACTTGTGTGCCTGTGTGTGATTGACTATGTGGTTCCATGTGGAAGACATCTGGTTCCTCATTACTACTACTACTACTGCTACTACTACTACTACTACTACTATTATTATTTAGACTAGTTGGCTGGTGAGCCCGAGGATCTGCCTGTCTCCACCCTTTAGCAGTGAGATTATAAACCCCACTCCTTTGTGTGAGTTCTGGGGATAGAACTCAGGTCCTCACCCTTGTAGGATAAGACTCTTAGCTGCTGAGTCATCTCTTCAGCCTTGTTCCCTGCATATAGTGTACCATCTTCTGCTTCATTTTGGGTTCTCTGTTGCTGTGCCTTCGAGTTCACTAATCTTTTCTTCTGCAATGTCTAATCTGCTAATCTCAGAAACTGTATTTCTCATTTTATACATTTTGGTTTTAATCACCACAAGTTCTATTTGGTTCTGTTTCCCACTTTTCTTGTTTTTGCCTAACTTTTCGAACATATGGAATACAGTTATAATAACCAGTTTAATATCCTTCTCTGCTAACTATAACATCTGTGGTTAGTTCTTAATCAGATCCAATTGATTGATTTATCTCCTCATTATGGATAATATTTTCCTGTGTCTTTGTGTGTCTGGGAAATTTTGATTGGATGCCAGATATTGTAAATTATACCTTGTAGGATGCTGAGATTTTTTTGTGTTCTTATAAATGTTGTTGAGCTTTGTCCCAGGCACAGTTAAGTCACTTGGAATCAGCATGGCTCTTTCTGGTCTTGCTTTTAAAAATTACTAGACAGTCTGGAGTGATGTTAGTCATGGCTAATTATCCCACAACAGAAGTGACAGTTGCATGAGTGTTGTGTACTGTGTGGCTTCTCAACCTGCTTTGTACCACCAGCATTCTGGCTAATTGTGACTGAACATTGCTATTTCTCCTTCTCAGTGGCTCTTTATCTGGCAGTTTGCTTCTGTGTGTTCAGCTGAGCCCTCGTGGGACCTGGCACACAGGCCTGAACTTCTCCCTCTGGGCAGCTCCTTCCTGCAGTCACTCAGTGCTGTGAACACTTCGTGCTTTGATTTGGCAAGCTCAACTCAGCTCCTTCACTTTACTGAGTGCTCTACACTCTACCTGAGTCCTTTTGTGTTGTGCTTTGGAAGCCCCCCTGGGGCAGTCACAGGCCTGTGGTACTTATGTCTCCTATCTCAGAGACCAGGAGCACCCTTCATAGCTTAATGATCCAGCATCTTGTAGATTCATGTGGAAAATAAACCGGTTCCTGTTTGTTTGTTTGTTTGTTTTTCTTAACTGGAAGTTCCCCTGAATTGAACTTTTCCTTATAAGGCATCTTGTTGAGTTTTTTTGTTTATTGTTTTGTTTTTTCTTTTTGTTTTGAGGTTGGGTTTCACACTGTAGCAGCTCAGGGTAGCCTGGAACTCAGTTATTCTGCTTCAGCTGGGGTAACAGGCATATGTCATCTCACCTACATTTTTGTTTGCTTTTTTTTTGAGATATAATTTTGCAACATACCCCAGGCTGCTCTAGAACTCTTTTATTAAATGTTTAATTTTGTTTATATTAGTGTGTGTGTGTGTGTGTGTGTGTGTGTGTGTGTAGGGCATAGCATGAGTGTAGAGGTCAAAGGAAACACTCAAGACTCCATTCTTTTTTTCTATTGTGGCCTCTGGAATTGAACTGGAGAATTTTATATGCTGAGCCATTTTTTCAGCCCTAGTAAAAAATTCTTGATTGGTTTGCCTTAGCAGCCTCTCAGTACTGAGATTATATATGTCTACATGCACATGTCTGGTTTACATTAAATTTTTAAAGATCAGATTAAAAAATATAAAAATAATTCAGAAGTCACAAAGAGATTTCATGTTTGCCACATAGATGTTTGACAATACAGCAACTAGTCTTAATTTGAATTTCTTTAGCTAAGAAAGTCTCAGCTCACTAAGCCACATTGGGACCTTGGGACCTCCTGCCCTTGCTGTGGAGGAGATAAAGTGACTTCGGAGAAGAGAGAGTGACTGGGATGGGTGGGAGGGAGAAGGGAGTTTGAACAAGGGGATACATGGATAAAAAATACGATTTTATTCATAATAAAAAAAGAATAGTATAAAAGAAATGTGAGAAAGGAATATATGAAAACACTCAAAAAATAATCTATACACTCCATTACATATGGTGGACAATTTGATTTAAAGGTAAGGTAAGATTTTTACAAAATATTTATAAGCATGCTGCCTTGTTGACAATATTATTATTATCATGTTATGCAGCCTTTACTGTAAACATCCTACAGTAAGTTAATTCTTTATATGTGTTAACTCAGTACTTAAAATACGTCATAGTCCTGATTTCTAAGGGACACTCCCCTTTTTACTTGTCAATGGCATTAGTATTCTCTTTTCACAAAATGAAAATAAAACCTACTCTGTAGAAGCTGGAAAAAAAAGTCTCAGCTCAGTCACCATGTATCCACTGTGTCACAAGAGTTCTGATCTGAGTCTCAGAGAATCAGAATCCCCAACAGTTATTGATGTTTTTTGGAATAGGCAATTTCTGCTATTTTTAGTAAACAGAAAGACTGCATGAAAATGTCAAAAGAAACTACTTTTAAAGAGAAAAATAGTAACTGGTTCGCTAGAGGAACCTGCTGGGGGCAATTACCCAGGGCCTGTGTGGGCTGGGAGGGCTGATTGAAAGTTATTGCTGTTGCAAATTCTGCAAAAACAAAGCAAAACAAAACCCGAACCAAAAAATCCACCACCAACAAAATGGAGCATTTCTGCCATGGTTTCGCCAATAGTAAATAGATTCCTCTACAGTTGTAGTGTCATGAGAATTGTAGAATTTGTTTTCTGATTCTTCAGGTTTCCTCTTTCTAACATGGCTAATAACAGACAGGAAAATCTGCTCTTCCTGATAGTGCTCTGACTTGCTTGACAAGATCACTGGCACTTTAACTTTTGGGTTTCTGCAGCTTTAGGGCTGTGAAGCTTGACCTTTCCCATCAGACACCATAAAGTTTGACAACCCAGATTGCTATGTTCCTGGGATGCTCTCCTTAAAAGATTTGGCTTTGAACTGACTGTGGTATGCAAAACGCAATCTTATTACTAACATTAGATTTTATTGAATTAGAATATTTTTAAAAAATTAAAACAAAAGGTTTATTTTTTATTTCTGTGTGTTTGCACCTGTGTCTCTGAATGCACATCATATGTGTGCAGGTGACTGTGGAGTCCAGAAGAGGCTGTCAGATGCTCTGAAACTGGAGTTCCTCAGGACTGTGAGCAACTCAACATGGGTTTTGGGAATCAAATCTGGGTCTTCTGCAAGAGCACTAAATGTTCTTAACTATTGGATTAGCTCTTTGACCCACCATTTAAAAAAATTCTCACATGACCTTTGAACTGAAAACATTAAAAATGTTTAATTTAATATTATAAATAATTGCTAGTTTATCTTTGAATTACAGAAATGATTTTCTGACCATACAACTAGTACTCTTCTCAAACTTACACAAACATACTTTTATTAAAATATAAAGTTGAGGTCTCACTTAGTATAGTTTTGAATGGTTTTAACGAAAAAGATAATATATAAGTAGTAAGTAGAAGTAAGCACGACATGATTGGCTGGATGTTTACATTTGTTTAGATGTAGTTTTCCTTTTTAATTATGTGTCTGTATGAGGAATGTACATATGTATGTGTACAGGTGCTGCCTGAGAAGGCTAGAAGAGGGATAGAATCCCCTGCAGCTGCAGTTGTGAGCTGCCTGGGCTGGTAGCTGGGTTCTGGGAAGAAAGTTCTACTTGTTGCAAAAGCACTCAGCAATCTTCCCCTACAGCACGTCTCTAGCCTTGACTTTTACTTTGGGAAGTCATTCTGTCAAGAGACTTGACTGTTCCAGGTCTAGTTCATGTTAAGCTCCACTGGCTGCTGCCATTTGCCTTCTTCCTGTCGCCTCCTTTGGCACTTGCACATCCGAGTCATGCAACCTGAGTCCCCAAAGACTGTCAACTGAGTTCTCAGTGAATGCTGGGTGAAGCTTGTCAACTTTGATTCATCACTTCAGATAGTTGATACCACACATGCAAGAGTCATGCCAACAGTATGGTTCTTGGACACTGGTAGCAGAAAAGAAGAGATTCCCCTTTCCCTTTCCTGGGCTCAGAAATAATTCAGCTGTGTCAGATTATGCTACACAATCTCCTAAGAGAGGGGAACCTTTATTCTTCATGATCTGTAAACTCACAGAGCTATGTCTGCAGTCCCTATGTATACTATGAGTTTCTGGCCTGGCCTAGCCCCACAGTCAGGACTTGCCTGCCACTGCTTAGCCCTCCACAAATGACACAGACACTTATATTAATTACATACTGTTTGACCTATGGCTAGGGCTTATTGCTAGCTAGCTTTCACATTTTAACTCAGCCCATTTCCACTAATCTGTCTTGCCTCGTGGCTGGTGGTTTACCTGAACTTTTCCAGTGACTCAGCCCCTGACTCCATCTTCCTTCCACTTTATTTATGCTTGGATTACCTGCCTGCTTCTAAGATGCCTTGACATAGGTCAAAACAGTTCCTTTATTATCCAATAATTCACAGCATACAGAAAGTCATCCTACATCACCTATGGCTTTATGCAGTTCTAGTTCCTTAGTGCAGGGTTTCTGTAAGTTCTCCATTCACAACTCTTTATACTTTGATGGCTAAGGTTATGTTTTAAGCTTAAATGACTGTGCTTAAGAGATCTATAACACAGAAATGCCTCTAACCTGTAAGCTCCACTTAACCCAAGGACAGATCACTTCTGGAATGCTGGGGACTGTTGTTCATGTAAGATAACAAGCTACATGTTTTTACTTCTGTGAACCAAAAGACTAGTTGCTCTAAGTGTATAAAGTGTGCTTGATCACACATAGATGGGAGGTATGTATATAGGTAGAAAGCATACCAGGATGTATTCTTGCCCTCATTTGGATGAAGGGTTGAAGTATTTGAAGTATGTAGCCTTGTAGGTCTTGCCTTATAAGCACCTGACTAAGGTAATTCATTACCATCCTCTGGGAATCCTGGGTATGGACATGGTCAGTGTCCCTCCTCTCTAATATTTAATGAAGCTTGCTTCAAATTTGGCTCAAAAATTATGTTAGTGGTCTTACTCTTTTCCAGTAGGATTAATAATACCCAAGAATTTTTTATGACTTGAATACTTCATATGCAAGAGTATAAAACAAGAACATAAATCAAACACATACTGATAATAAATCATGAAGAAATTTGTTTGAAAACAATTCTATGGTATACACATAATTCTACCATTCATTAAAGATGAAAGGAAATTTACAGTCATGAGATGGATGTGCTTGTTAGCTTTTACCTGAAGAATTAAATCTTACTGAATATTTGATAGTAGACACAGAGAGGTTTTAGAGTTTGTTGAAATTGATCAGTATTTTGGTTTTTAATAAGTAGTGCTGAGAATGTCAAACCACACAAGAATGCTGCATAAGTCATCAGAAATGAATTTAGGGCCATTTTGGGAATTATTGGAATTCTTTCCTAATCCCAAACAGAACTCTACTTACTGATTTTTGTGAAATCTAAGAGAACAACTCAAACAACAATGTTTAAAAGATTTACTTATTTTATGTGCACAATGTTTTATCTACTTATATTTCTTTGGACCATCTCTATCTCTGTTTAGTGTCCTTGAAGGCCAGAGGACACCATTAGGTGTCTTGAAACTGGAGAAACAGGTGCATATGAGTAGCCACGTGGATTCTAGGAACTGAACCTGGGTCTTTGAAAGAGCAATATGCACTACCAATTCCTAGCCACTCTACCAGCCCCTCAAACAGCAAATTCTAATGTAACACAATCCAAGGATAGTAATTTGACACTTAAATACTGAGGAATGATAGCAAGAAGTGTTGAAAGTCTTTCTTTTCCATAAGTATTTCATTGACCACCTAGGAGCACAGAACTTTGTGTGTACAATAGAAACTCTGCTATTATAACACATGATAGTCTTGGATCTGAGAAGGAGTTTCAGAGAAGAAACTGAGTCTCAAACAGACAAAGAAGTGGTGAACTGTGTCCTTTTAATTGACAAATGTTTCCTAGCGGGGCACATGGTGGTGATCCTCCACAGGACTAATGTGAAGTTCCATGAATCTGGCAGAAGAGATAAATAAATAACTAAAGATTACCACATATTGACATTGACAATAATTTCAAATGGAACAATGAATTCATGTAAAAGTGTAAAAAATGAAATAAAACATAGAGGAATATTGAATAAATTTAAGATGATTGCTAACTGTCATACCAGAAAAACACAAATGGAAAGAGATCCATACGCTTAAGTGACTAGAACTTTAAAATTTGATATGATAAAAACAACATGAAATGAGTCAAAGTCTGAAAAAAATTGTTGAGGTTGTAGATGAGATATATCTACAATGTAGTTGAGATGAGTGTGGTAGTTTGAGTCTAATTGGGCCACAGAATATAGGAAGTGGCACTATTAGCTGGAGATTTGATGGCGTGGGCATGGCCTTGGAGGAAGCATGTCACTGTGGAAGCCAGCGTTGAGACTTCTGCTCAGGGTATCTCTGAGTCTCCTAGTCAACTCCCTGTTGTTTGTAAAATGTAGGACTTCTCGGCTACTGTCTGCCTTCACGCTGCCACGCTCCCTGTCAAGATGGTAATGGACTGAACTTCTGAAACTATAAGCCAGTCCCAATTAAGTGTTTTCTTTATAAGAGTAACCATGGACATGGTGCCTCTTCACAGCAATAGAAAACCCTATGTAGGACATTGAGGTTTTGAATAGATTAAGATTCTGAATGCAGAAAATGAATGAGCATGCGAACAGTTAATTTACAGGCAACAGCATCTGGTTGGTTGGTAAATATAAATGACATCAAAACAGTGATGACCAGACCTGAACAAACTGCAGCATGCTTTCCTATGAACTGCAAACTGCAAGCAGGGGTAGCAGGAACACCATTAAGAAACCATCTTTTTTCCTTCAACATAACCGTGGGTGGTTTGATTGAAAAATGTACCCCATCATCTCAGGCATTTGAACACTTGGATCCCACTGGCACTGTCTGGGGAGGTTTAGGAGATGTAGCTAGAGGAAATATGTCACTGGAGGCAGGCTTTGAGAATTTAAGCACTCACACCACTTGCTTGCTGTCTGTTTCCTGCTGTAGTTCCTAGTGTGACGTCTCTGTGCTGCTCCTGTTGCAGTATCTGGCCTACTGTTGCATGTCACTGTGACTATGATGGACTCATCACTCTGGAATCAGAAGCATAATGTTTTACCGAGCAATAGAGAACTACCCAATGCAAAAATTATTAATATGTTAAATACATCATTTATGTCAGCTGGGGTTGTTCAGGAGGCTGAGCAGCCACTGGGAGAGGGGCCTAGGTAGCAGGGCTCACTGCTGGGGTTGGTCCTGAAGAGGGTGCTCATCTCTGAGTGCAGATCTGCTTTCTAGTCTGAAAAGATATGATAAACAGTATCTGCAAACCCTGACTAGGACAGCCTTAATAGCTTTCTCTGCCATGAGAGGTTGGATTTCCCCAAACCATGAGCTAAAATAGACATGTCATGTCTTCTGTTGTTTCTGCCAAGTATCTTTATCCCAGCAATATAAAAATAAGTAACTTATCCAGTATGAGATTTTAATCTAGAGGCAAACTTATATAAATGTATCTATATTTAAGTACAAACACTCTCAGAAAGTATTATTTATATTATATCACCATCTAAAACCTTCAAAATGTTCATAAACATTGGAGATTAGATGAATCTATTATAGTGCACATTTATAATGAAGTTATTAAAAAGCAGAAGGTAGACTTATATAGGTTGATATGAAAAGTTTAAGGTGAACTACTATTGGAAAGTCAAATGGCATCCCTCCCCCATAACTTGATCCGCCATGTGTATATCTTGTATTAGAAAATCTGTGAACAGATGAGATTGCTGGGGCAAAGGGCACCAGGAAGGCACATGGAGCTCTAGTAAATATTGATTTGGTTTTGGAAGTGAATTCTTTTTCTTTTATAAAAAATCTTCTTTTTTCATTCTTGTTACATGCTTTGAATGAGATAACTTTTTATGTCCATTCTGTAGCTAGAGCATAAGAGCCAGTTACATGGGAATCATATAGCCATCCTCAAGACCAAAGTGATGTCAGGCTGTTAAGGGTCGCAAAATGGTCAAATGGAAGGAGTGGAAGGTCAGCATACTTGGGAGTCCCTGAAGACTTCGACTTTGCTTCTGGAGGGGAAGGGTGGCAGCAGGGCTTTCATCCTCTCATGTGCATGCACACTGCAACCAAACCAATGAGGAGCAGGACAAGGCTGCACTCAGGCAGCTTTGAATCGGTAACTGCTGAGATGATTCTATCATATTTCACAAATAGCATGTGTTTATGCAATAAAAAGTAGTTTATAAATCATAGGGCTATCTACTTTATAATTAGACTTTTATCAAGATATGCACAATAGGAGGTGAGTCATACACCAGACTGTATTAAACAGCTCTAAAGTTTTCCAAAGACAAAAGCTTGTTTTTATAAAGACAAGGACCCAGTGAGAATTAGCAGCAGGTCCCTGTTGGAAGATATGCATCTATGATCTAAGTGCAGAGAAGTCCTGGCAAGTCCAAGTGGAGGTGCCACCCACTTACTGTTTCATTGGCTTATACAAGTCCCAGGGAGCAGTCTTACCAAGGGCCAGGCTGAGGCTGACATTGGAATAGACCTTTTTGTACCCCATCCACATGTGTTTCTTCTTCTTCTTCTTCTTCTTCTTCTTCTTCTTCTTCTTCTTCTTCTTCTTCTTCTTCTTTCCCACCCTTCCCTTTCTTCCTTCTTTCCTTCCATTCATTCTGGGGCTTTGCAGAGCTTTGCATTTGAAAGCACTCAGGCTAATTCCTTTCATCTCCAAGCTTCATGCCCATCTCCTGACCATTTGCCCAGAGCACACTCTTCTTTTACTCATTAAGAGTGGGTTAATAATGGAGTTTGAAGCAGCCATCTTCTGTAATCAGGCAAGGCTTCCATTGGAGGGACTGGGACACTCACCCACCACAAAACCTTTGACCTACAAGTTGTCCTGCCTGTAAGATGTGGTAGGTGGGAAGAAAGGCGGCAGGCACAGAACTTGTAGGAGTGGGCAACCAATCACTGGCCCAGCTTGAGACCCATTCCTACACTTGACACTTCCTGGAGGGCCAGGACCCAAAAGCAGGACAGCCTAGAGACTCGGACCTGAAAAAAAGTCAGTAAAATGATTTCTAATGATATTCACCTATAGTTGTAGACCAGAGCCTAGCACAATCATCATTAGAGAGGCTTCATCCAGTAACTGATGGGCACAAATATAGAGACCCACAGGCAAACATTAGATGGAGCTCAGAGAATCCTGTGGAAGAGAGGGAGGAAGGATTGTAGGAGCCAGAGGGTTCAAGGACACCAAGAGAACATTGTTCACAGAGTCAACTAATCAGGGCTCACAGGGACTCAGAGAGACTGAACCAACAATCTGGGAGCTTGTATGGGTCTGACCTAAGTCGTCTGCATATATGTCATGGTTATGTAGCTTAGTGTTCTTGTGGGGCTCCTAACACTGACTCTTTTGCCTGGTTTTGGGATTCTTTTCCTCCTACTGGCATGTTGGTAACGCTGGGAGACCTGCTCTTTTCTAAAGGGAAATAGAGGAGGAGAGGATCTGATCCCGGAGGACGGGTGAGAGGAGTAAAGGGCGAGGGAACTTTGGTAGTGATGTCATATATGAGAGAAGAATAAAAAACAAAACAAAGCTAAACCGTAACACCAAAACAAGACAAAAATACAAAAGGCAAGCAAGCTGGAAAGAAGGAATGAACAAAACAAAAGAATGAAAGGAAGGAAGGGAGGAAGAAAGAAAAAAGGAAAAAGAAAATTTCCCTCAAACAAAGTTGCCATTTTTAGCAGATACCAAGCAAGCTGGCTTTGGGTGAACGAGGGCTTAGTAAATATATTAAATGGTCAGAATAGCATAGTCCAATTAAATTAAACAAGTAAGTGTCCACCTTTCAGAAAGTTGATTTTATTTTACAAACTTTTAGTGATAAGAACTGCTACTCTTTGTAATCATTATGCGATGGACTGTATTTGCTCTATTGTCCTAAAGACAACATGTATGAGCTTTTAGGACTGGTTGGAATTCTAGCATATGTGAACTAACTCCTCACTCTTTTTAGTATCATTTTCACTGGCATTTTTAGTTGAATTCACATGTTTGTGTATTTATTTTGTGTGTGCTCACATGGCCTGCTGTGGAAGTCAGAGTTGGGCCCCTCTCTCCATCATGTGGTCCTGGGGATTGAGTCAGGATGTCAAACTTGGTGGCAAGAGCTTTTAACCACTGATCCATTCCACTAGCCTTCATTCTTTATTCTTTTAAAAAATATTTTGTTTGTTCTGTCTGTAACAGAGTTGTCTTTCTATATATTTTCTGTCTGAGAGTCACATTTGTAATGGAGTCATTTAAAGTTCCCTTCTAAATTCACCCTTCATTGGAAATAAATTTAAAATAACTTTAGTAAATGTCAATGAGAATAAAAACAAAATGACAGAGTATTATATTCTCCAGGAATACATTTATCAGTTCTGTTGTGGTCAGTAATAGGCTGTATCAGCCTCGGAGAAATTAGAAAGACT
This sequence comes from Sigmodon hispidus, assembly GCA_004025045.1. Lineage (NCBI taxonomy): Eukaryota > Metazoa > Chordata > Mammalia > Rodentia > Cricetidae > Sigmodon > Sigmodon hispidus. Next base: position 92,915 of record PVIH01006726.1, on the reverse strand, counting down.
GGGAGCTTACAGCAGCCATCACAATGTTACAGATTGTAAGGACACTATGTGTTCAACAGCCCCAGGACAATTAATTGCATCATGATTTCATTAAGAAGCAGGATATTATTGTCTCTATAAATATTTTAGATTATAGGACAGTTGCAAAGCTAAAATATTATCACCTCGAATTTAGGCAATCTGGGTAAAGAGTCCGGATACACTGTGAGGAGAGGCATATTTACATGCTGCCCTATCAGGCATTTCTGCTTCTATAGTACTATTTTTTACTTTAAAATATTTGGCTATTATTTATTTATTTATTTGTTAGGTTTAGGGGTAGGTGTGTACCACAGCAGAAATGTGAAAGTCAGAGGACAACTTGGGTATGAGTTTTCTTCTTCCACCACGTTGAGTTCTGTGGATCAAATCTAGGTCAACAGTCTTGGCAGTGAGTACCTTAACATGGGCAGCCACCTTTGCAGCCTGTATCACCCCTTGGAAGTATATTATATCAAGTATTTATTAATTTTACAGTGAGGAAAATTCGTATTTTCTCTGTCTTTATATGTATGGGCTATCTTAAATACTAGCTGATTTTATCTGCACTAGGTCAGAGGGCTTATAGGAACTGAGCTGTGGAATAAAAGTAGATTTTCAGATTATCAAAGGTGATAATGGAAGAGAACCATGAAAGTGACTGTAAGTCTGAGAAATATAAATCAAGATTACTAGAGCCAGCAGAGAGTCAGCAGATGACGTTTAAATAGGTGCTGGGCTCCTGTATAGAACATGCATACACTCTGGGAGATAACAGTTATTCAACACTCAGTTATAAATGTGGCACAAGTCCATTGAGCCAAAAAATTAAAACTATCCAATATAAGTTACATTTGATCTGAGTTTATATATATTTATTCAAAATAAGGCAGGCATACTATTCACTTTTAACAGAACATGACAGGGCACAGGGAAGCATGTTACTTACAAGCTCATAGTTCTTGAAATTATTCCCATCAACCTCCCAAATGTCAGTTCATCCACTAGATCTGGCCCCTGATTCTTGTGTCTATTCACAAATGGCTTTTTGGACAATAGCTTAATCTGCTATTCTTCAGTGGGTTGTTACGTTGCAATATTAACTTTGTGGATTTAGGATGTAAGCCCTGTAAATTAAAGAAAAATGCCTGTTACCCCAATGCTACTCTAGGATTATGTCTAAGATCTTTGGGGATGATCTTGGCTTACAGGAGCTGTGGGCTCTCAGCTCTGTATTCTGTCTTAATGTCCTCTGAGCCATAATTCCAATTGTTGCCTTTTCTCTTAACCGCTGAGCCATCTCTCCAGCCCATTGTTGCCTTTTCTCATATGCTGATGCTAGTGCTGCAGCTGTGTCCAGCCCATCTCTGGCTGTTCTCCTCTTCTTCTATACTTCTCACATTCTAAAGTCTATTGGATTCCATTACCCCTCACAGCTCTGAGATCTAAGGAAGTCCTTACTACTTTGCCTCAGGCTGGATGATCTGGCTTCGTGGAGGCATACCTGTGAGAATGCATTACTGACCAGTGTGTGCTATTCTCTGGGGGCTTGCATCTGCCTCAAACTCTGACTTAGTTATCGAAACATGACTGTAATATAAAATATATTAGAAATAAATCAAAAGTATGCAATACCAGTACTGGCAAGAATATAAAATGATGAGAAGTCTCAGACTTTCCTGAGACACAAATGGTTCATTTATGTTGGAAAATAGTTTGATTGTTACTTAAGTAAAACATACACTATGCCATGCCTTACCATTTTTTACCTCAAAGTATTCATCCTAGAAAAACTAAAACAGTTATCCACTAAAGAGTTGATTGTGACATTTTTTTTGAGATATTCTTGTTTTTTTTTTTATTTAAGAATTTTTAAAATTCATTTTACATACCAACCACAATCCTGCATGCTCATTCCTTCTCCCCCATCCCCCCACCCAGCCTTCCTCCCCCACATTGCCTCCTCCAAAAGGGTAAGGCATCCTATGGGGAGTCAGCAAAGCCTGGTACATTAGTTGAGGCAGGACCAAGCACCTCCCCACTGCAAGGCAGGACAAGGGGTCCCATCACAGGTAATGGGCTCCAAAAAGCCAGTTCATGCACCAGAGATAAATCCTAATTCCACTTCCAGAGGATCATCAAACAGACCAAACTATACAACTGTCGCCTATATACAGAGGGTGCAGAGGGCCTAGTCTGAATCCATGCAGCCACCACAGCTGCTGTGACAACATTCTCTCTCTCTCTCTCTCTCTCTCTCTCTCTCTCTCTCTCTCTCTCTCTCTCCATGACTGTGTGTGCATAAGGAGACTAAAGGACAACTTTGGGTGTCATTCCTGAGTTACCATACACTTTGGGTTTTGAGAGAGGGTTTCTAGCTTCCCTGGAGCTTTCTAAGTGAATCAGGATGGCTGGCCAGTGAGTACTTGGAACTGGAGGACCCCTTATCCTTGCTTCTTCAGCACTGAGAGTGCAAATATGTAACTTTTTAAATGTAAGTTTTGAGAATCTAAATCAGGTTCTCAAGCCTGGAAATCAAGAACTTTATCAACTGAGCTATCTCCCCAGGCTCCCTGGTTTATCCTGATTTATTTATTTTTAAATGTCTCTGTCTGTCTCTGTCTCTTGTGTGTGTGTTGCTGTCCCTTTTACCTCTTTTGAAGCAGTGTCTTTTGTCCACCACTTCATACCCTAAGGTATTTATTATATGAGCTTCTGAGCTTCCGGGGACCCTCTGCCTTTTCCTCTTCAGGCGTGAAACACTAGGATTAAAGATGCACCCACTGTCACATCGGCTTTCACATCCTCATGGCTGCACAGCAAGTACTTTGACCATTGAACATTTCCTCAGCAATCCCTTCTTCATCATCCAAATGGACATAACTTAAATGTAGACAAGGAGATAAATGGGTAGAACAAATTGTTATATATCCACATGATAAAATATAATGTGATATGATAGGATATGATATATAAGTGTACTCAGCAATAAAAAGAAGTGAAATATTGAGTCACTTAACAGTATAGATGAATCTATTATATGTTAAATGGTTCTACTTATGAAAAACTAGAAAAGAGACATCTGATTTAGACCAGTGCTTACTGGGGGCTGGAGGCCTGATGGGACATCATCACTGTAATGGGAGCTGCATGGGTTGATAAGTTAACCCAAATGCCTCTAAAATGTCAATTGTACGTTTTACAATTTTGTTTGTAAGTTTGTTTAATTTATTTATTGTGTGTGTATGTATCTTTCATTTTCATGTGTATATATGATATACATGTGGATGTAGGCACATACTTACATAGAGGCTCAAAGCTGACGTTAGGAATCATCTCTCATTGCTCTTCCCCCCTATTAATTGAGGCAGGATCTCTCGATAGAATCACTGATCACTGATGTGGCTAGTCTTGTAGCTTACTCTGTGAGTCTTCTGTCTTCACCCTTCAAGGCTGAAATCACAGGCTAACCATGATGCTTATGTGATGGTTCATGTGAGTTTGGGGAATCTGAAATCAGATCCTGTCAGTGCTAGTACCTTAACTACTGAAGAATCCCCCAGCCTTAATCAAGTTAGTTTTAAGGTAAGCAAACTAGAAGTTCATTCTGTTTCTTTCTTATCTGTGTGCTGTTTTGTCCCTCTCCTGGGAAAAAGCTTTGAATGACTTTGGCTTGTGGGCTGGGGAGAAAATTGCAGTCCCGACATAGGAAACCTGAGTTAATTTCTCTATATTTCATACCCTTTATCATGATGAAAGACATATAATGTGAAAAAAGACTGTTTTTTACACATAAAGTATAAGATATGAAGTCCAAATAGAGATCCTCATTAATCATGGTGTACCAAGAAATGTTAAGTGTTGGGAGTCCATCCAAGAACAAGGTAGTTTATCTCTGACATCTTGAGAGCTGTATTCACAGCACTTAGCACAATATGTTTATCATTTGCTTACCACATGTGCTGAATAGAAACTTTGAAATCTAGTACAAAAATGGTGGGCCTAGATTTGTGTCATTTCACAGGCAGATCATTGCTAGATGATGATGTGCTCAGGATTATAGGATAGAGGGGAGGAATATTAGCCTACACAAGACAGTTAGAAAGCATAATGTTCATGCTGAGAAAATTTGAGAAAAATGAGCAAAATATTGATTTCTTAGTCAGAAAAAGCAGTTTACATATGGTCATAGAGATCCATTTATTTATTGAAAGAGTATGAATTTACTGAGAAGCTCTTACATTTTAGGTACAACTGTCAATGACTGACAGAAACAATCATGTTCCCAGTCTATATTCTAGTGAGAATCATAAGACAGATAATTTAAGGAGACTTCTTAATGCAGAACTATGATGATATGAGAAACAATACATATAATAAGGAGAAAATGAAGAACACATAGTAAAGAAGTGGTGCTTTGGTGTTCTGTGTGACTAGGAGCTGTCATGGAGGAACTCTTGTACAGGAAGAAGGGTTAGGGTATGAGTTGTCTCTGTCTGAATAAAAAGTATCCTTAAAGGAGACAAGATATCATGGAGCCACAAGTGAGGATGTCCATCTTGTGTTCCTGGAAGAGTAGGAGGTCATTGCACCTAGCGAAGAGTGAGCAAAGGAGAGAGAGAGGAGGCAAAATTTGAGATGCTAGTATGCTGTGTCATGAAGCATTATAAGTAACTGGTAAAATGGGAAACATTGGATCAAAACACAATGTGCTTTGATTGGTTAACTTTATCAACTTGACAGAATCTTGAATCAACTAAGATATACTCTCAGGGGTGGGGCTTATCTGTGAAGTCATTTCTAGGAAGGACTGGCTGACAGAGGTTTAGGTTTTATCCTGCTCTCAAGTGAAAAGCAGCCTTCTGACCAGTGCCCAACTTTATCAACTAGTGCAGATAAAGAGGCCTGAGGAGAAAGCATTGGCTCCCTTTGCTTCTTGCTGCTGAATGTGTCTGTTTCTGTTTCTGTTGCTGATACTGTTTTCTTTCATTGACAAGATACTCTAGTTCCTTCAGCCTTCAAATATAGACTGAGGACCAGTGACTGTCCAGGAATCTTCAAAGCCTTTAGCTCCACATTTGAAGACATCTAGCTCCAAGGCCTAAGCAACTAAAAGGTTCTCATACTTTCCAACATGCAGATAGCCATGGTTTGAGTGCCCCATCCCTGTTGCATAAAACACACACACACACAAACACACACACACATCTGGAGAGAGAGGGAGAGGGAGGGAGGGAGGGAGGGAGGGAGGGAGAGAGAGAGAGAGAGAGAGAGAGAGAGAGAGAGAGAGAGAGAGAGAGATTAGTTCTGTTTCTCTCGAGAATGAGCCTCATAGTAACTATATTGCTTTGTCTCTGAATGAGTAGACTTCTTTCAGCAGGGATCCAAATAGAGGGGATCACAATAACCAGGGGACAGAACAATGTCTGACATGAAGAGTGCAGTAAAAGTGGTACTGAAGCAGTTTCTATGTGAACTCAAAAGGAAAAGTTGGCCAAGTTTAAGAAAAAGTGGCACAAGGGTTGGAAGTGTGAATGGGCTTCACCAGGGAGTACATGTACAAAGAGCCATTGTCATGCAGAATGGTACAGAGACACATGAAGTGAAGAGGGCAATGGTACCGGGAAATATTCTGAGACACATAACTGGTCATACTTGCTAGGTTGGTATGGGTCAGGAGGACTAAAGTGCCATCCTGGGTATAATCATATCATGGAATAAAGGAAGAGCAGGATCAGGTTTGTGGAGGAGAGAGTCATGTGTTCACGTTAGGCCCATAGAATTTTCATAACTTAGCCATATCAAAATGAATCATCTTTAAGGAAACTGAAAATTAAGGCACAATTTCAAGGTTAATAGAAGTTAAATATTAACATCTCCTAATTTTATGTAACTAGCTGAAATGCCCACTAGTAAATCCTCCAAGTTACTTATGATGACAAGGCCATTCAACACCACAAACACTTTTTTGATATAAAAGTGTGCAGCAATATAGACTCAGCATGGTCCTCTGTCGGGAGCTGCAATCGAGCCGCAGCCTAAAATGGCGCCGGCTTCCACCCTATGCCTTTCCCTGATGGTGAGCGCTCCCTAGGGAAAAACTCCTTATTTGGCATGAGACGATCACACCAGTGAGCGTCCGCATGCATGACCCAATGGGCAGCATCAACGTGGCAGGGAGTGACAGCATCCACGTGGCAGGGAGTGAGTGGATCACCAGGGAGCTTTTAAGCTGAGAGCCAGAGGAGAAGGAAAGAAGAAAGAAGAGTGTGCACGCTGAATAAAGGACCTGGTCAGTTGCTGCAGAAGAATCCGGTGTTGTGTCTTCCTTGCAGGCGAGATGGGCGTGACAACTGGCGCTGAAACTCGGGAACATACCGTGAAGGAGATTCAGATCTGCGGTAATCAGGGGGGTTAACTGGTAAGTCTCACAGGAAAATAGTGGGACCTGCATTAAGCAGGAAAACTCTGCTTGTAGAAAAAAGATCTGCTGATGAGCGGATCTAACCCGTTGGGGTTGTTTGAAGAAAAAAAAAGAGAAAAAAAAAAAGAAAAAGAAAAAAAAAAGGATATAAAGGATTTAATAGGCAAGGACATGAGTGTAAATTCCTCTCACCCAATTGCCACAGCTTTGAAAGAGCTGTTGAAGAGTAACGGTGTGAACGTTAAATCAAAAAATTTAAAAACCTTTTTAGATGGAGTAGATCACTGTGTTCCTTGGTTTTTGGTTAGTGGTTCACTTACAAGCGCAGCATGGGAAAAGTTAGAAAAGGATTTGATTAGGGCACATGAGGCTAGAGAGCTGGTGATGGGTATTATACCCATCTGGTCCCTGGTGCGTGAATGCCTAGATCATGCTATGGGTAAAGATTTGATAGAGGAAGGGGCGAGGGAATTAGAGAAGCTTAAAGAAGAATGAGAGTTCCTAACAGCCGAGGGGGCCGTAGGAAGATTGTATTCACCACTGCCTTCCCTAGAAGAACTCTTCTTAGAGTCCCCTGATGAGTCTGTTTCCCAGTGCTCAGAGGAAAGATCAATTTCAGACTCTGAGCCTGAACAGAAAGGGAGAATAAAAGGGAGAGGCTGTAAGAAAAAGAAACAAAAAAAGGGGAAGTCAACGATTTGTTTCCCCTACTGCGCCTATTGCCCCCCCTCCGTATTGCCCGTCTGGTGGGGGCATCTGTTCTAAGCCACCGGACAACACAAAAGTGTGGAAGAGAGTCCAGCGTGAGCTGTGCCCTAGCGTGCCGCTGGCTTTTTCTGTTTTTCAAGATAACCAGGGGCAAAGGTATCACAAGCTTTTAGATTTTAAGACAGTGAAATCTCTGGCAGAGTCTGTCCGCGCTTATGGCACTACGGCGTCTTTTACAGTAGCACAGGTTGAGGCATTGAGAAGATCTGCCATGATGCCTAGTGACTGGAGAAGCTTAGCAAAAGTGTGTCTCAATCCTGGACAGTATTTAGACTGGAAATCATTCCTGACTGAATTTGCGGGGGAGGAAGCTGCAGCCAATGGTGCAGCAGGGAATGCTGCCTGGGACCAGGACATGTTACTAGGAACTGGTCACTTTGCTAACACCCAGATAGGTTACCCGATCCCAGTTTATGAACAAGTTAATAAGATAGTCATAAGGGCATGAAAAGCATTGCCTAATAGAGGGGAAGTGAGTGGTAATTTAACCAAAATCACTCAAGGGACCACCGAGCCCTTCTCAGACTTTGTGGCTAGAATGGTGGAAGCAGCAGGAAGAATGTTTGGGGATGCTGAAACCGCCATGCCTCTGATTAAGCAGTTGATTTAGGAGCAATGTACCAAAGACTGCAGGGCAGCCATCACACTGTACAGGCACAGACCTTTAGAGGTATGGATGAAGTGTTGTAGGGAGCTAGGGGGACCTCTTTCTAATGCAGGGCTGGCTGCCGCTGTAATGCAGCTTAACCGAACCGTAACAAGAAGGAAAAGGACAAGGGAACTGGGGCATGCTTTGCCTGTGGAAGACAAGGCCATTTGAAGAGGGATTGTCCTAATCGTAGTGCCCCGCCTCCGCCAGGGCATGGGGCGACCACACAGCCAGGCCTTTGCCCTCGCTGTAAAAAAGGCAAGCATTGGGCCAATGAATGTAGATCAGTGAAAGACATTAATGGTCAGCCCCTAACACAGCCAAGTAATACACAGTCAAAAAACGGGAGGTGGGGCCCCCAACCTCAGGGCCCGCAAATATATGGGACAATAGAGAATCAGAATACCAGCCCAACCATGGAGCAGTGGCTGACACTCCGCCACCCCAACAACCACGGAGAGCCATTGCCGGGTCGGCTGGATTGGACCTCTGTGCCACCACCAGACTCGTATTAACACCTCGGATAGGTGTACAGTTAGTGGACTAAGATTTCAAAGGGCCGTTAGACCCTGGAATGGTGGGATTGCTCATAGGGCGATCTTCCACGGCTCTTAAGGGTCTTAAGGTGCATCCTGGAGTTATTGACCCTGATTATACAGGCATAGTAAAGATTATGGTTGAGTCCCCAAAAGGTATTTTCTCCATTTCCCCTGGAGACAGGATTGAGCAATTATTGATTCTGCCTAGTCTCCATGCTCAATTTGCGGCAACCGACAGAAACAGGGGGAAAAAAGGATTCGGATCCACTGGTAACAATTTAACATGCCTGTCACTAGAAATGGATGATCGACCTATAATCACCTTGACAGTGGACAGTAAAAGAATCTTGGGACTACTAGATACAGGTGCAGACAAAAGCATAATAGCTAAAAAAGACTGGCCATCAGGATGGCCTGTTCAAGCCTCTTCCCAGACACTGCAAGGCCTAGGATATGCTAGGGCACCGGATATTAGTGCATGATTATTGAATTGGACCAACAATGAAGGCCAAAAGGGCACTATTCAACCATATGTGTGCTAGAATTGTCTGTTACCCTATGGGGAAGAGATTTGCTAAAAGACATGGGGTTTAGGTTGAGTAATGAGTATTCCCAAACCTCCCAAAAAATAATGGCAGATATGGGCTTTCACCCTCAGGCACAGCAAGCCCTGTTTCAACTCAGCAGAGACCACCCAGACAAGGCCTGGCTTTTTCCTAGGGGCCACTGAGGATGGTATTACCATTACTTGGAAGACTGAGAAACCTGTATGAGTCCCTTAGTGGCCCCTATCCCTAGAAAAGTTAAAAGCTGCTCAAGAACTAGTTCAGGAACAATTGGCACAAGGACATATTGTGCCATCCACATCACCATGGAATACTCCTATATTTGTGATTAGGAAAAAATCAGGAAAATGGAGATTGCTGCATGAGAGCAATAAATAATCAGATGCAGCTAATGGGTCCTGTGCAGCAGGGGCTTCCCTTGCTGACCACCTTGCCTTTGCAATGGCATGTCATAACAATAGACATTAAGGATTGCTTTTTCTCCATTCCTTTGAATTCAAAGATATGGAGAGATTTGCCTTTACCATTCTCTCATGTAATCATGAGGAGCCGGACCAAAGGTTTGAGTAGGTAGTGCTGCCCCAGGGAATGGCTAACAGCCCAACCATGTGCCAATTGTTTGTAGGCTGTGCTTTGGAACCTATATGAGCAGCTTTCCCAAAAATACGCTGCGTCCATTATATGGACGATATACTGTCAGCAGGAAAAAATGAGTTATGGTTAAAAGAGGCTTACAGAGCATTAGAAAAGACATTAAGGTCTTGGAGGCTATGTATTGCCCCAGAAAAGGTGCAGATGGCTCAGGTTGTTGAGTATTTGGGGACTAAAGTGACACCTCAATTGGTTTATCCACAAAAGTTAGAAATCAGAAAAGACAATTTAAAGACATTGAATGATTATCAAAGATTATTAGGAGACATAAATTGGATTAGGAGCTATCTAAAGCTAGCAAATTATGAATTAAAACCCTTATATGATGTGCTTAAAGGCGATAGTGCCCTAGATTCACCTAGATATATGACCAAAGAAGTGCACCAGGCACTACAATTAGTAGAAGATAGACTACAACAAGCTTACCTACAGCACATACAGGAAGATCAGGAGCTGCTGCTATGCATTTTACCTACCATGAGACAACCCACAGGAGTGTTGTGGCAGCAGGGACCCTTGTTATGGATTCATCCTAGAATATCCCCTGGAAAGAGCATTGAGCATTATCCTACAATCGTTGCTCAACTGGCCCAACTTGGCTTACAACAAACCTTACAGTTTTTTGGCAGAGGTCCTGAAACCATTGTAATACCTTACACCGCAGCATAAGTTTTAGTGTTGTGTACTACCATTGATGATTGGGCCATTCTTAGATGCTCCTTTCCTGGAAAGCTTGATAATCATTACCCAAAGCACCCCTTAATGACATTCTTTAAAGAACATCCCATTGTTTTCCCAAAGGTAACAGCTACCACACCTCTTTCTGATGCCATTAACATATTTACAGATGGCTCCAAGAACGGAGTGGGAGCATATCTGGTCCTTGGCCAGCCAGTAGTCCAACACCAATTTGCTCTGGGGACCCCTCAAGTAACAGAGTTACAGATAGTGCTAGAAGTCTTTACAACCTTCTCCTGTGCGTTTAATTTGATTTCTGATTCGATTTATGTTATAAATGCCTTAAAGATTCTTGAAGTGGCAGGCCCCATAAAACCATCCAGTACTGTAGCCTGTCTATTTTCCCAATTGCAAAAACTTATTAGACACTGCTCTCAAAGATTTTTTTCCACAACATATAAGGGTTCATACAAAGTTGCCGGGTCCCTTAAGTGAGGGAAATGCCTTAGTGGATGCAGCCACTAGACAGAAGTGGGTATTTCCTGTAGCTGTCAGTACTCAGGCCTGAGATTTTCACAAACTCTACCATGTTAATGCCAAGACTTTGCGGTTTAAGTTTCACATGTCCAGACAAGATGCTAGACAAATTGTGGTTGATTGCCCTCAGTGTGTGCAATTCCACCACCCACCATCCTTGGGAGTTAACCAGTGAGGGCTACTCCCCCTTAAGGTCTGGCAAATGGATGTTACTCATTTGCCTGAATTTGGTGCTCTAAAATATGTTTATGTATCAGTAGATACGTGTTCAGAGATTCTTCATGCTATGGCCATGAGTGGAGAAAAGGGCCGCAATGTTATAGCTCATTGCCTCGAAGCATGGGCAGCCTGGGGGTAAACCTACACAAATAAAAACTGATAATGGACCAGGCTACACCGGACAACAGTTCACTACCTTTTGCGCGCAGATGGGCATACACCTTAATCATGGCCTACCCTGCAACCCCCAAGGGTAAGGCATTGTAGAAAGGGCACATCACACCCTCAAAGAATGTCTAATTAAACAAAAGGGGAGAATAGGCGTTGGCTGTACCCCAAAGGAGAGACTTTCTTTAGCTCTCTTCACTCTTAATTTTTTGACTTTAAATTCATGCCAGTGGGCGGCCGATAGACATGCTGCCCTGGGCAGTGGCATTAGTGGTCTAGTTAAATGGAAGGATGTGTTGACAGGTCACTGGAAAGGACCTGATCCCATGCTGGCATGGGCACGAGGGTCTGTTTGTGTTTTTCCCCAGGAAGCTCAAGACCCAGTGTGGGTTCCAGAACGATTAACCAGAAGAGTCAAAGAAGATGGTCCTATTGCCGATCCTCCTGATGATGCTGTCGTCACAGAGCCTTGCCCAAGCAAGGCAGAAGGTCGATCCGATGGGGAATCCTATCGACATTCCCACTTCCGATGCCAGTGACACATTCAGCACTAGTGTTTCCTAGGATTTTTACCACTGGTAAAGATGTAGATCTTCCTTACTTGCCTTATGATGGAGAGGTGGCTCCTGTAGCAGGACAGACCAACTTTTCCCTCAAAGGGGTGCTTTGCTTTAGCACTGATAAAAATGATTCTGATTGTATAAATTTGGTAAGGCATACTGCAGGATGGTGGGGGTCAAAAATTTCATGGGGTGACCAGACTTACAGTGAAGTGTCTACGGATACTTACACACATTTTTATCCAATCCTGTGTATGAACATGCCCACTGGTTGAATGCCACCTGGCCAGAAGAATGTGATGCCAGTTTCCCTATCACGCAACAGCCTAAGTGGGCTCCTTATTGCTTGGGAGTACTTGAACCTAATGTCCGATGGCCGTGGACAGGGTGTCAGTCACATATGGTAGCTTGGGTTGATAAACATCGGCTTTTTACCTTCTCCTCCAATGTTACTGGTCTTAATAGAACTTATCGAGGCTTATTTCAACAAGACCCCCGCAGAAACCCCTTTGATAATTGGATGCTATGTGGGGTTAATGGGAGTTGCTCTAATGTAGAACCTTTGGGGCTCTTGCTGGGAGGAGCTGTTGGTAGGCATAATGTTACATGCTTATACAATTGGACCACCTGAGAAGATGCAGATGCATCAGTAATAGTTAATGCCACCAACTCATGCACCAAGATGCATGCGGCCATTATGGTGACAAAGTACTTTGACCCTATTCCTGTATGTGTATATCCTCCTTTTGTGTTTGTTGTTAGTAAGAGTGGTTTTAAGAATTGCACTGATTCCTGCTATTATGCGCAGTGCTGGAATGCTCAAAGTTATACGTTTGCCCTGGTCGCATGTGTGCCATGATGGATTCCTGTGCCAGTAATAATCCCTGGCTCCATGACATTATTTAGACAAAAGAGAGATTTTGACATCACGGCAGCCATTGTTATAGCCATTGCCGTGGCTGCTGGAGGAGCCACTACTACAGCCATTGCCATGAGCCATACAATACAAACCGCACAGACCTTAAATGATTTGTCTACCACAACCACTGAGGTTTTAGATGTCCAAGAGAATATTAATTCCCAATTAAAGGGAGGCCTGATGGTTGTTAATCAGAGAATTGATTTAGTTCAAGAACAGATAGATGTTCTTTGGCAGCTTGCTCAGCTTGGGCGTGAATGGAAGATGTCTGGCTTATGTGTCACCAGTATTCAATATGAGAATTTTACTCGTGCTGCAAATTTGTCTAAACAATTATCTAGTTTTTTATTAGGGAACTAGACCAGAGAGTTCGAAGTGCTGATGACCCAATTGAGAATGGCCATCGTATCCGTGAATTCAACCAGGGTGGATCCTGAACTAGCGGATGGGCTGGCCTCTTGGATTTCTGCTGCTGTGGACCATCTGAAAGAGTGGGTGGGAATAGGCTCGATGGCTGGCTTTATGGTGTTGATATTCCTTCTTTGCATGTGTTGTGCTTGTCGCATGAGGGTTCAGCAGTGGCAGAATGCCGCTTTACTGGTGCAAGCCTTTACTGCCATTGAGGAAGGACAGTCTCCCCAATTGGCTGGCTACCCTAAAACATTAGCCGCCATATTTTTGCAGGTTGCGAGGCTATGCATTGCAGTCCGGTTACTTCTCGATATTTTGGTGAGCTTGAGGAGGGTATGCTCATTTGCATGTGGGTTGTTGCCCTGAATTTCCCACCTCTGAGAAAATAGGGTATGTACAGGTCTCATGTTCTTGAGGGGGACACCCCAAGAGAAGCTTGGGATGATGTTCCAATAGCACAGCAGAGAATGGACCTCTACCCTCACCTGCTTTATTTAAAAAAAAAAAAAGGGGGGGGGGAACTGTTGGGAGCTGCGATTGAGCCGCAGCCTAAAATGGCGCCGGTTTCCACCCTCTGCCTTTCCCGATGGCGAGCACTCCCTAGGGAAAAACTCCTTATTTCGCATGAGGCGATCACACCAGTGAGCGACCGCATGCATGACCCAATGGGCAGCATCCACGTGGCAGGGAGTGAGTGGATCACCAGAGAGCTTTTAAGCCGAGAGCCAGGGGGAAGGGGAAGGAGAAGGAGAGAAGAAAGAAGAGTGTGCACGCTGAATAAAGGACCTGGTCAGTTGCTGCAGAAGAATCTGGTGTTGTGTCTTCCTTGCTGGCGAGGTGGGCGCGATAGTTCTCCAGGACCAGATGAGTGTCCCTGACCCCAATAGATACCTTGTAGAAGAATGTACTTTTTGCTTTTGGCAACTTTTGACCTCTGAGCAAATTAGGCCAAAGTGCTGGCTAGTTTATGCCAACTTGAGAGTTATTTTGGAAGATAGACTCTCAGTTGAGAAAATGGCTCCATCACTTTGGCCCATGGGCAAGTCTGTGGGACATTTTTTAAATTAGTTATTGATGTGGCAGGGCCCAGCTCACTGTGGTTAGTGCCACTCCTGGGCTGGTGATCTTAGATGCTATAAGAAATCAGACTGAGTAAGCCGTGAGGAGAAAGCCAGGAAAAAGGGCTCCTTTACGGCCTCCACTTTCATATCTGCCTCCAGGCACCTGCCCTTACTTCTCTGGGTGAGGGACTAAGGTGTAAGTAAACTCTTTCCTCTCCAAGTTGCTTTTGGTCATGGTGTTTTATTACAGCAACAGAACATATAAGTAAGAGAGCTGATAAGGGAGAGTGTACACTCTGCCATGAGATAGAAATCACAAAAGATACATGTTTACATGTTTGAGAACTTCATTTTTTTTCATAATCAGTTTTGTCAAGTCTGATCTCATTATTAGCTGTACTGCCATGTTTTGTGTACAACTGTTACATGTTGATTCCAGATGTTGTTACCAGAGGTTGACTATACTACCCTTCTTTTCTCCCTTGTGTTCTACAAATATTCCACAGACAACTGTGTTACCATTCCTATGGTTCTGTGATCACCAGTGTGGTCAAGGGTCTTAGCTGATGTATAATGATCCTGGTATAATGACTGTGGGCTTTTCAGCAAATGATTGACAAATGTTGGTGCCTTGGAAAAAGGTTAGAAGGGAAAATTATGAGGTGAGATTGGAATGCAAAGAACACCAGTGATTAAGGGCTGAATAGTTTAGGAAAACACAAGAAAGGGATGAGAAAGAATGGTCATCTGAGGAGACCTGGGGGATGTGGACATGGCTGCCAGGATCTTCCCTGCCTGTCTGGGTCTGGGCCATTCTTCACTAGGTCACTTACTTCAGTCACTAATTTCTTCGCCCTCAAAGAGGATAGTCCTGTCTGAGACTTTGTCGCTTCTTGCGTCTTCTAGTTTATGACAAGCATAATTCATTCTTACCCTTCAGGTCTTTCCAAAAGATGCCTCTACAAAGTAGTCTTTTTATATTATCTGGTTATAGAATCTTTTAGTATCTTGTTTATTTTTTCCTAGCACCCACCACATTGTGAAGTTATTTAATTAACTTCTTACTTTTTAGATTTTTTTAATTTTTGAGATTGTAATTACAACAGTTCTACCATTTATTTTTTAAATCAAAACAACAATAACAAACAACAACATAATCCCTCAACCATTTTCTTGAATTTTCTGTACTGGAATGTAGACTTCACTGTGATTCTGTTGTTGACATCTGTTTGCCCAGGGTCTAGCATGCTCCTACCCTGTACGAGGTAGTCAGTGACTAATGACCAAATGATCAAATGCTGTAAGGCAAGGAGAAAGAGCAAAGGTGCAGTAGATGACATGAGTGTCAGCTCCAGAGAGGTATTCACTAGGGATGACAGTCTCTGTCCTCACACAGATCATGCTCAAGACTGAGGACAAGGACTCTAGAAATGCATGGCTAGTTTAGAGTAACATACTATGATGTGAGATACACGGTTTTTGTGTGCAAAGGCACCAAGGAAGTGACATTATAAATACTTTTTAATTTACTCCCTCTATAAAAGCTCAGGGGTTTCCTTTCTCTGTTCTAAGCCACTCACTCGTTCCTCTGGGATGGGAAAGTGGCATTCACAGGGCACTGCTGGAAGTTGTGTCCTTAGTGTCTGCTGTTTTGCAAATGTTTCAAGCCTGTGTCTGTTTGTACAGCTTCAGTGGGTGGCTCTCCCAGCTTTCATTAGTCTAAGGTTACATGATGGCTGCTGATCATTTTGTTAGTTGTAAAATTTTGATCAGCTTCACTTTAGAAAGAGATCACTCATAGAAATTCATGATTATCAATATGAAAGAGAAAATTTTGCATTAAAAACAGCCACTTGAACATTATTATTCAGCCAGATAATAGGTTTTGATTACTTAACTATGTCAGTTTTTTATAGAGCATAACTGATATTCCATCTGTCTTTATAAATTATTTAATGTTAAGGTCTGGCATTCCAGGTGACTCTGCATGGGCAGAAGTGGGGGTGGGTGAAATCTGGTCTTGGATGTCACTTGTCACACAAACATACTTGAAAGCACATCTATTTTTCCATCTGTTCCTTAGTGATCTCTGTTCACAATGGCTGTGATATTTGTTGTCTCATTCTGACTTAGGCAGTAGCTCCCTTGAGGCTCCCAGTGATTGGCCCTCTTTCAGGAGACACCACCATTTCTGATCTGGAAGGTCTTCTTCAACCCCTGGACCACTCTTAACCAGTCAAACTTTCCCACCCCTTCTGTCATGCTAGAGTGGGAGATTCTGATGTTGCCCAAGTTCTGCCTGAATAAATCCAGCCATTACTTTTTCATAGGTCTTTTTGCCTCATCTGGCTCAGAGAGTTCACAGCCTTCCCAGAGTTTTGGTTACTGATTTGGTCTTTCATTTCTGCTGTCTACTGGAGTTCTTCTCTGAAGTAATTAGACAAAATAGCCTAGCTGAGCAAGCAGAGGGTGACTCCTGAGCATGGTAAGAGCCACTCACAGTCTGTAGCTTGAGGTCCTGGCAACTAATATTTTAGCATTATTATATCATTCAATTACATATCAAAATTTATTTAAAAGTAAGAGTTCATCTAAATGATGAACTTTATTTCTTCTCTCACACTCTTCTACCCAGGCACCAAAAGAAAGCTTAGAAATACTGCAAATAGAAGGCAACACTAGTAAAAAGCAGAGGCGACAGGGGGCACCTATGTTTTTGCATTTTCTGTAGTCTCTTACTGGGGTGTTCTGTGTCTTCAGAAGATTGAAGAGTGATGGAGACCTGTCGGATGGAAGATTGTTTTAATTCTTTTTAGGGGGTGTTATATGTCAACAGAGATTCCATAGGATCTATTCTGGGTTGGGAAAAGTCCCCAAAGCCCCATATCCATTGTTTACATGCAGACATAAACCACTGCAATAAAAGTGGTTGGCCTTTGCAAGGTGTAGCAGACTTTGAACTTTCAGAGTAAACTAGAAATTTCCATGTTACCTCTTAAGACTTTAATATGGAGTCATTTGCATTATTATCCTATTGCATGCTACTTTGCAATACATTCACACCATCACCAGCATTCCAGCATCTGTGTTTTATGTCTGTGACTACGTGCTCTCTGAAGGCAGTGGCTGAGCCATTTATTTCTTAGGAGTCTTGGGAAACAAAATTTTATGATGTTTGGCTCAAATAAAGCACTAGGAATGCTAACTAACCTTTCCACTAAAGCTTTCACACACACCCCCCCCCCCCCCGCACACAATTACAATTCGACAAAGCATTTCTAATTCTTTGCTTTGTCTTTCTGATTAGGTGGTAAGTTTATATTGAAAACAGACACCAGTACTTCGGATTTTTTGCACTTTCCCATGGTGCCTAGTAGAGTGGTGGGTGTAGATGGGCTCATTAAGTATTTACTGAAGCATGGAGTTATTGGCTAGAAAGTTTTCCTAGGTTTGGTTCTAGGAATTCACAATTTAGTTTGATTTTGACCAAAACAAACAGAGCAAATGTATCAATTATTTTTTTATGTCTTTAACAAAACACCTGCTCAAAGTATCTTAAGGAAACATTACTTTGGTGAACAGTTTGAGAATACACTTGATCATTATGAGAAAGTCATGGCAACAGGAATATGAGGCAGCTGGTCACTTGGCAGGAAGCAGAGAGAGATGAATCCTGGGACTCAGCTAGCCGTGTCTGTTTTCTCTGCCCAGCACCCAGTCTTTGGAACAGGGCTGACCACATGTAGAGTGGATCTTCCCTCCTCGGTTAAATATGTCTGGATGTCCTGTGTGTTTCTATGGACATTCTAAGTCTGGTTGTCTTGGTTTGAATGAAGAATGTCTCCCATAGTCAGATATTATTTGAATAATTTGTCCCCATAGGGTAATGCTAAGTGGGGATGTTTACAAAGTGCAGCCTTGCTGAAGGAGCGAGGGTAGGTTTGAGGGTTTATAGTCTCACTTCATTTCTAGTTCTCTCTACTTCATAAGTGTGGATGAGGATGTGATCTTCCTGCTCCAGCCTCCATGCTACCATGCCTCCTTGCCATGATAAAATTTTATCCCTCTGGAACCATAAACCAAATAAACTTTTTCTTATATAAACTGCCTTGGTCATGGTGCTCTATCACAGCCATAGAAGCATAACTAACATGACAATCAAGCTGACAATGAAGATTCACCCTTAAAAAAGGCTCTCTGGAAAGAACAACAAGGTATCCTTATGTGACTTCATGCTTTGACCATCTCTACTAGCCCAACATTTTAAAGAGCTTATCTGGATTTTGATACTATTATCCTATTCAAATCAGATTCCACAAAATGAAGCAAGCAAGGAAGAAGGAGGATGGAAGTGGGGGAGGGATTGGAAGGGGAAGGGGAGGAAAGAAAGAAAAACTTAAAGCTAAATGTCACCAGTGATGTCACTGACAAGCATGACTGGTTAGTCTCCATGTGCCTGGAGAGAAGACATTTCACTCATGTGATTCTAGTGCCTTGGGATCTTTCTTATTCTAGAAAAGTCTCAGGACTGAGCTTTGATGTCTCTGCTGCCCTGACAAGGCTCATCTTCATAAACTGGAACCAGTTCTTCTTGTGTGTGATATTTACATAGCTCTGATCTGGGTCAGATGCTGATCTCAGAACCAAGTGTCAGTTCAGTGAACTCAGACTCACACTGAGGTGTGTGTGTGTGTGTGTGTGTGTGTGTGTGTGTGTGTGTGTGTGTGTGCTTTTTCTAATACGAAAATGAGAATGATTGCTGTGTAGGCCACAGAATCTACTTGAAGTCTTCTTTTTAGTTTTTTCCAAAAGGAAAAAATAATTTCCTACCAATGAAGAATAAACTAACCTAAAAACACTGTTATGCAATCAGTCATTTCTTATTTTCCATTTATTAAAGGTATTAATCTATCCTTCATGATTGAATGTGGAGCCAATAAAATATAAACAAACAAGCTACTAAACCAAAAATACAGTAAACACCAATGAGCCCCTCCCCTGGGATGTTGTAACCGGTTTGTGCTTTCCTTGTCATCAGAGGAGCCTCAGCTAGAAACAGCTGCCAACATTTGTTTCAATATATGGCGTTTTAGGTCAAATTGTGCAGTAGAATTATCAGGCAGTTTTTAGAGAATACTGGTGTCCAGATCCCATTCTCAGAAGGCAGAGCAAGCCAGTCAGCAGCACTCCTCACAGCCTCTGTCATACCTATCTCCAGGTTCCTGCACTGACTTCTTTGGGTGAGAAGCACAGGAGGAGTCATGTGTTGGAGTTTTGTTCTTTAAGTATGCTAGCATATCTGTCACACAACCAGGATTAGAACCTTTTACTGCTCACTCTTTCTGGCTTTAGGAGGCTTTGTAAATCAGTACTCACATGGGCATAGTCACACCTGACTGCGCTGCCTCCAGGTGTGCAGCTCCCTCTGTACATATCATGGTGATAAAATTGAACAAACAAGGTTCTCACCACTGTAGAGAAGTTTAAGATTGACACAAAACCAGGATTTCCTTTTTGTGCCTGTGTTTTCTTCTCCCATTTATAAATGGTGCCTAGTTGATATTTTTTGGCAGGGTCATGCTTGAGAGTGAATATACTTTGGAGTGCCAGTTAAGTAAAATTTCCCAAGAACTTTTGAATTGTTTGTGGTTTAGGGTCATACATAATGGCTTAACCACTTCATCGGGAAGTTTGATCTCACACAGCTCTGCCCCCTTTTTTTCTGTGGAATGCTATTTTTCTTAATTAATTAAATATGCTTCTCTAAGAAGGAAGAAGGTACAGACTGTACCATGAAAATTTCTGCCAGCCGATCCAATCTCAAAGTGGCTACATTTTAAAGAAATCTAGAAGCTGAGGACAGTGAAGCAAAACCCAATAACACTGGTCCTGAAAGAGGGGCATAGTTAGTATAGGTGAGAATACACTACAAATTCGAAAACTATAAACTATATGTGACACCTAAACCTAGGGAATTGAGAATACCAGAGGATACTGGGACCTGTCATAGTACAGAATGAGGACATGCTGTAGCATACTGGAATGCTAGGCATGGCTGGAGCACCAGCAGACTGCTCAGAGAGAGGAAGACACAGGGTTACAAGCATTACTTTCCATTTTCTGCACAAATCATTCAAGTACTGCAGGAAGTTTATGCTCTGGTATATGAGCAATGTGAAGCAGATTGTCCTTTTCTTGCCTCTTCTGAAATACCTGAGTTTGGAAATTTACAACAACAAAATTAGAGCAAGCAAGGCTCACAGGGAGGCACAGGCAGCAAAGCTCATGCCTGGCCCTTTGCATCAATCATTGCTTCTATAGGCTGCAAAGATGTCAGAAAATACAATGCTTTTGTTTCTTCCCATATATTTATAAACTTTGTTATGAATATTACAACAATAAATGACAGTGTTAAAAAACAAAAGCAAAATATCATGAAAGGAAATGGTAATTTGTGGTGAGATAGATGGTTATAGTAATTGTTTCTAATGAATATGTTTATCAAGTCCTGACACTGTATATCTTAAGTGTATATAGTTTCTATTTGTCAACTATGCATCAATAAAGTTGGGGGAATAGATAGCAAACACCACTAAGAGATGCAACAACAGAAAACCTGTTCTTGTTTTTTGTCCTAAATCATCATTGAATAAGGTGATCCCTTCCCCCACTTTCCCCCTTTTATTAAAAATAGATTCTTTTCTCATACGATTCATTCTGATAACAGTTTCCTTTCCACTTAGTGCTCCCAGTTTCTCCCTCTCCCCATCCAGATTCACTTCCTTTCTGTCTTTCATTAGAAAAGGACAGGATTCAAAGAGATAACAAAACAGAACAAAATCAAATATAATAAGATAAAACAAAATTCATCACATCACAATTGGGCAAGGCAAAGTAGCAGAAAGAAAAAAAAAACTGCAAAGAGAAGGCACAAGAATTAGAGACCCACTCATTTGCACACTCAAGTCCCATAAAAAATATTAAGCTGAAAGCTATAGTATGTACTCAGAATACCTGGTGCAGACCTGTGCAGGCCCTGTGCGTGCTGCTTCAGTCATTGTGAATTCATATGAACTTTGCTCATATTGATTTAGCAGGCCTTGTCTTTTGAAATCGTTCATCTCTGCTGGCTCTTAAACTCTGTCTTCTCTTCTTCAGGTTCCCTGATCTCTGAGAGGAGAAATTTAATGGAGACATCCCATTTAGAGCTGTGTGCTTGTTCCATGGTCTCTGTCTGTATATAATGTCTGACTGTGTGTCTCTATATTTGTTTCCATCTGCTGCAGAAGGACGCTTCTCTGATGGTAGTTAGACAAAGCATAAGTCTATGAGTACAGCAGAATATCATTCGAAGTCATTTTAGTGTTAGGTTTTTTTAGACCAGTAATATTTGAATTTACTCTAGGTCTCTGGACTATTCTGGTCTCTGGTTCTTGGTCACACAAGTAGTGTCAGGTATGGGTTCCATCTTGGGGAGTGGGCCTTAAGTCAAATTAGACATTGGCTGGTTATTTCCACGAATTTTCTGCCACCATTGTCCTAGTATATGCTTCAGGCAGGACATACTGTAGATCACTTTTGTGGCTGGGTTGCTGTTTATAAGGAACTAAGATAGGAGAGTTTGCAATGGAAGACCATGTTTAAATATTTCCAAGTTCATAGTTTATACTTCACACTCCTCAACTGAGCACAGTTGATATTCGGAGTGAGTGAGTCCACAAAGCTTGACTTGAACCAGAGGAAAATTCAACTTTCAGAATTGATGTATATAACATGAAAGATCACAACTAAATTTGCAGTTTCCAATTCATATTTTATTCTTTTAGTCAGAGGCATTACCAAATTTATATACTAGGAAGGAGGTGTAGTATTCTCTCTAAAATGATTTGTAAAGATTAAGATGGACAAACTTAAAATGAAATATTGAATATAAGAATTGATAGTATTTTAGAGGTGATATCCTAAAATAAATTTTCAAGGAGTAATAATTATTTTCTTCTAGCTTTGGAAAGCACCAGATTTTTAGCTAGCCTATTTATCTGTAATAATGTAGCCACAAAAGTTAACCAAAGTCTCAGAATGTAAATGAGTTAAAGAACCAATACCAGAGAATAATGATTAAACCACAGTCCTTGACTCTACAGTTCTCTTCTTATTTGAAATACCAGTGTGAGAGAACCAACCTATTAAGAGATACCAGGTCTGGTCCTGTGGAGTGGCTTGGTGGGGTGAAGTATTTACTGCATAAGCCTTACTACCCTAGTGAGATCATCTTGACAGCTGTCCTTTGATCTCCATACATATGCTGTGGCACAATGCATCAAATTATACTCAAACATATATACATACACACAAAATAAGAACTAATGATATCAATTAAAAATAGAGTGTCTGAGAACTTCCAATGTTTTATACAGTCACTAGCACTTACTCATCTCTGTGACATTGGACACTGAAGCAGAAGTGTGGTGCCACCTCATCATGGCTTTCATTTGTATTTCTGGTGACTAATGATGCTGAACATTTATTCACATGCTTTTTCCCCATCTGTTTATCTTTTTTGATGAAATGTCTATTCAAACCTTTTGCCTATGTTTTTATTGGGTGTTTTAATTCTTATCATTGAGTCATACATATTCATATTTACATATTCATATGATTCCTTTTTTATACCCATATATAAAATATTATTTCTCAGTGTGCTTTTTGATTTTTCATTTTCTTACTACTGTGTCTACAATACAACATTTAACTTTTATGATGTCATCTCTGTAAAAATGCATTTGTGACTTGTTTCTTTACACTCTTTCTTTTTTGTCTATCCTAAGGTTGGGAGATTATTCTCTCAGATGTTTTATGGTTAAAAATCTCTTTAGAAAATATATGTAAAAGTTTTTTTGCCCAAATTTAAACATATACTTACCGTACAATACAGATTTATATGCCAAGAGAAATAATAAAGTAAGTCTACTGAAAGATCTAAACACAGTATCTTTGTTAATAAGACCTTTAGGTGGAAACAACTGGAGTGATCAACATTTAAATATTTAACTGTATGCCTAAAAATGTGGAACATACATACAGTGTATACCTATAAGTACACAGTAATAGAAAAAGGAGCAAATTATGGATACAGGCAACAACGTAAATGATCCCAAAATGTTATTTTGAATGGAAGGGGCTAGATTTCAGAGTGTAAACCACAATTGCCTTAGATCCAATTCCAGAAAGGAGAAACCAATTATCTATAGTGATACAAGTGATAGAAGTGAGTCTGTTTTAGGGGTTTGAAAGGAGCCAATGTGGAGGGATACAGGGAGGCTCTGGAAATAGTGGACATGATCTACATGTTGACTTGGTGTGTGCTTGTCAGAGTTCATCCAATTCTCTGTACTGTAATACATCTTAAAGGAAGTAAAGTTATCAAACTGCAACTTAAAGATAGCTTTCTCCTTTGCAATCTGTTGCTGGGATAAAACACTGACTAGAAACATCTTGGGAGAAGGGGAGGATTATTTGGCTCATAGATCAGAGTCCATCATCCAGAGAAGCCAAGGCAGGAAGGCACCCAAGGCAGAAAACACAGAAGGATATTTCCTTCCAAGCTTGCTCAGCTAAGTTCCTCATACAGCCCAGGCTAACCACTCAAGCATGGTATGCCCATAGTAGGTGGGGTCTTCCTAATCAGTTAACAAAATGCCCCACAGACATGGCCACAGGCCAAGATGATGGAAGTAATTCCTTAGTCCCTTCTTCCCAGGTGTGTCAGACTGACAAATGAAGAATGGCAGATAGTAAAAATACTTCTTGGTTAGCCAGTGGTGACATATTTATTACACCTCTGATGAGTAGTTTTTAAAGTGTGATTATTTCAGGCTTTCAAGAAATCCAGATCATGAAGTTATCACTTGAGTTTAAAAATAAGACATTTTTCATACAGGAATTTGAAAAATACATAAAAGTTAAATGACTAATAAAAAATGACTCCTTGTCTCAGCATTCAACCATTTTTTTCTCTGCTTTTCTTCTAGCAGCTAGCATGCTTTTGTAGATTATTATGAAATCATAAGGATTTCCCCAAATAATTCTACAATTTTGACAAACATAACTTTAACAATGCACCATAGTCACAGAAATAGCACCATAAATTATTTAAACTATCTCCCACATTTGAACACTTTTTTTTTCTGGTTTGCGTTTGCAATTTTCCCTATAAAATGTTGTGGTGATTAGCATATGTCTTCGCTATTGACAGCTATTTATTTAGATAGCTTTACATATACTGTAATCAAAGAAAGGGTAATGGATTCATCATCATATTATTATTTGGTACCAAATATTAAAACCTTCCCATTTTCTTCTCAGTTTTTAATTCTAGAGAAATCATTGATTCTTCCTACTTTGCAATGAGTTCTTGCTCTTTATGGTAAAGAGTTAAAGAAAAAAGGATTTTTCACCTACTTCGGCAGTGTAATGCGTTGCCTGAATTAGCCTCATCCCTCTGTCAAAGTGCCCAGAAACCATGATGATAGGAGCTGTGGAAATAGATATCTAGCATATGGGAACCTGCTTATAATTTCTTGCTCACAGCATGTATCCCACGTACAGCATTTATCTTTAAAAGAGCAAGACTAACGAACCCGTATGTATTGTTTTCTCCTTACAGCACACCCTCGTTTGAAACATGTCCATGCTAATGAGGACGTTCTCTCCAGTATGAAGTACCACCATGCCTCCTGGAAGATCTTGTTCTTGTCACTGATCTTCTCTGTGCCTCCACCTTTGTTTAACCAGAGGGACAACTCATGGTCTGAAATACCTACAGTCATGTGTAAATACACTTTTCAATAACAAGAACTTATGCTTCAAGAAAAGTGGGATGAGCTAGACCTATAGAGGCGCTTACTAGTTGGGAATCCATTTTTGCATTGCTGAAGGAGTCACAGGGGGATTATAGGAAATGTTTAATTCTTCTGGCACTATCATTTAATTTACAAAAAAATGTGATTGCCATCAGCTCATTCAGGAATCTATGCCTGTGACTAAATGCTAAATAGCTTAAAACTAGGTTAAGTTGGCTATTTATTTAGGGGCAAGTGATGTAGCTTTTCTTTAAGTAGATTTATTTTATTATTTAGTGTGTGTGCCTGTGTGTACGTGTGCATGTGTGTGCACAGGAGTGCAAGTCCCTGTAAAAGTGAGGGGTGAGGGGTGCATAATCCCCTGGAGCTTCACATACAGTCAGTTGTGGTTCATCCAAAGTGGATGCTAAGAACTGAACTCTGGTCCTCTATAGGAGCAGGAAGTTCTCTTAACTGCTCAGCCAACTGCTCAGCCCTGGTGTAGCTTTTTTAAAGTCTCATTTTTTTTTCCCCTTTCAAAAAGTCAAATGAAGCAACAAGCCTCTCTGACTTTTGTGATGTTTAGGTGAGATGCTGTATGAAGATGCAATCTTTGTCAACCATGGATACTTCACCTTGGCTGTCTTTAGAGAAAAATCAGTCCCTAGCAATAGCCCTCCTAATTCAGCTTGTTCCAATCTCTTCTCATCCTGCACCTTGCAGCTCAGCCTTCCGCTTTCCCAGCATTGAATCTTAGTATTAATCTTGGAAGGCAAACATTCTAGAGCTTAACATCCCCAATTAATGCTATTTCACTGCTGCGGCTGAAATCTGTTTTCTCTGAGGACCTCATTTCCCAGCATCCCTTGCTTTTGATTCTGCAGATATCATTTCCCAGCATCCCTCACTAATGAAGTGCAGTTTCTTCTGCTTTGGGGGGAGAGAAGGTTCAGTTGTCTTTGCTGAGCTGTTCTCAGACCAGAATTTCCTTCCTTCCTCTTTCCCTGCGTCATTCCAGCTAGGTCATTAGCTTCTTCCTATGACTATTGTTCTCAGATCTCTTCCAGTCATGTCAGGTCTTTCGTCATGGTCAGCCTTGACATCTTCCTAGGAACTTGGCTTGTCACTGTGTCTTCACTGTGCTTCACAGTGACATTTTCATCTACACTCAGTCAAAAATCCAAATGGGTGT
The DNA here is from genome assembly GCA_004025045.1 of Sigmodon hispidus. NCBI lineage: Eukaryota > Metazoa > Chordata > Mammalia > Rodentia > Cricetidae > Sigmodon > Sigmodon hispidus. The sequence goes on along the minus strand of PVIH01006726.1, from coordinate 66,714 downwards.
CCCCTTCCTGGTGGTTTCCCACAGTGGCGGCATTCCAGAGGCCACTCCTGTCAGAGCTTACTCCTAAAGCTCCTTTCTCCCTTAGTTTTCCAGTTTAGGCTTTGGGATCCATTTTCAGATTTTGCCTTCCAGCTCTCACTGCTCATGTTCCTTCTCCCTCTGCGTTTACAGCTTTCTAACATCGCCAGGTCAGGTCTGCTGTCTTTGTGGGTTCCACTGCCATAGCCTTGACCTCTCTGCCTCATCCTTCCTTTTTCTCTTCAACTGGACTCCTGGAGTTCAGCCCAGAGCTTGGCTGTGGATCTCTGCATCTGCTTCCATTAGTCACTGGATGAAGGCTCTCTGATGACAATTAGAGTGGTCACCAGTCTGATTACAGGAGATGGCCAGTTCAGGAGTCTTAGTGAGGGTCACCTTTGTATATTATTGGGAATTTCCCTGGCATCAGGTTTCTCCCTAACACCCAAATTCTCCCCTCCATCAAGGTATTCCCTTCATTATTCTCCTCATCCATCCAGCCTTCAACCAACCCAACTGAATCTCTCATGTTCCCATTACACCTCCCACCCCACACCCCCACCCCAGTTTACCCAGGAGATTTCTTCTGGAAAACTATGCATCCTTCTCTGAACCCTCCTTGTTACCTAGCTTCTTTGGGACTGTGGATTGTAGCCTGGTTATCCTTTTCAGTGAGTATCCACTCATGAATGAGTAGGTACCATGTTTATCTTTCTGTTTCTAAGTTACCTCACTCAGGATGATTTTTTTTTCTAGTTCTACCCATTTGCCTGCAACTTTCATGATGCCATTGTTTTTAACTGCTGAGTAAAATTCCATTGTGTAAATGTACCACATTTTCTTTATCTGTTCTTTAGTTGAGGAACATCTAGGTTGTTTCCAGGTTTTGACTATTAATGCTGCTATGAACATAGTTGAGCAAGTGTCCTTGTGATATGATTGCGCATCCTTTGGGTATATGGCAAAGACTGATATAGCTGAGTCTTGAGGAAGATTGATTTCCAATTTTCAGATAGGGTTTCTCTGTGTAGTACTGGTCAGCCCTGAACTCAATATGTAGACCTGGTTGGCCTGGGACTCATGGAGATCTGCTAGCTTCTCCTTTTATTTATTCTTAAGGATGAACAACTGATATTTCATAAACTTTTATTTTTACATGTGATTAAGAACTATCTACAAATAATTTACTGAGTAAGCAAACATTAGATAATCCAACTTGATTGGATTATTTAGATGATATCAATTATAAATTGAGTCATAAACAAAAATGTCAAAATAGTTATATTCTGTCAAGGGCTTTATTCCATAAATGTCAGCCACACAACATTGGGTAGCATCACAAAGCTCTATCTGATGATATGCACAACATAGTAAGCATAATAACATGATCAAATATACATAGAAAGGGGTATGTGGCTTGCCCAAAGAAAGGAACAGGACAAAATCTTGGAGAAGCTGGGTGACGACACACACCTTTAATCCTAGCACTTGGGAGGCAGAGGGTCTTTGTGAGTTTGGTGAGGCAGCCAGGACTGTACAGTGAAACGGTATCTCAAACCAAAACAAAAATAAGTGACACCATCAAACCTCAGAAACAAAACCCTGGAGAGTCATTAGTGGTGGCAGCTTGGTGGCATCTGCTAGAAACTGGTTCTCTCTCAAAGATAGGGAGAATATGGTTCTCAGAAAAAAGCTTTGAACAAAATACTTTATACAAAATACAACACAATATTGAAACTAAAGGGAAATCTTGTAGAAGGGGTGTGGGTGTAGGGTCAGGGCTTTTTGGCCTATCTCTTAAGGACTCTGGGTGTGCTGATGTGGTTAGTGTGTGGTGCGCTGAGGCAGTCTAGCCTTGAAGCCTCACACACTAAACTGAGTTTTGGAGACATGACAGTTTGTTGTACATCTTTGACTACAGCATTGAGGACAGCTGCCTCAGTAAGGGATTTAGAAGTTAGCTTTTCTCAGATGGATTCCCTTGACATAGACCCTTCAGGGGCTTCACTCTTTTCGCTTGGGTTAGTGGAGCCACTTCTGGTTCAGGTACAGAGTAATGGCTGGTACATATCAAAAAAGGAGAAGCTGGCACAAGGGCTGTGATCCCTGGAAAAACTGATTGAGGACAGTGGGGTAAAGAACCAAGCTCCTGGACAAGCAGTGACTCAGTACAGGAGAAACCCAGACAGATTCTCCAGCCCTTCACTGAGCACTGAGGGGGTTCATGATCAGTATGAAGCTGTGAGTGTCACTAAGGTAGGAGGGACCAGCTCCTTTCCTAACCAATGACAGTTTAGCTAAGAAATAAAGTGCTTCTGTGATTTGTTAGGACCTTGGGGTGGTTCATTCATCACATTTCCTGTATCTGTCAGGTGGAATAGTTGAGGCTGCCAAAAAACTGATTTCCATTGGGTCCTTTGCAGACAGGTTCAACGTTGGTATATTAAGAAAACCCCCACACAGCTCTCCATTCACAAGCAGCATTTAAGAGTCTATTGAGATCAATGCTGTGGAATTGGACAAACAAACAAAAATAAGATAAAAGTAAAAAGGAAAAAGCAAGTGAGGCTATGGGAATTGTAACTAATTTGTGGTCCAGGCACCCTGCTTCCATTGCATGGAGCAGTTTATCTGACAAGGCTAAGTAAATGTGGCTGTGGCTCAACACTGCTGGGGATACTGAACTGCATCATGCTGAGCTGGGCTGGAATTCAAGGGCATGTGGTGACATATGCATTTTGTCACCAGTCTTCCCACTCTTGAATTTATCATAGGGTCAATGCAGAATGAATATATATGTATATATATATATATATATGTATATATAAAACTTCACACCATGGTGTCTGATTTATAATTTCCCATGGGCAATATTTTTTTACAGCGACTGGCAGAATTTTTTGTTCTTCATTAGGCCTTTTATTAACCCACTGCCAGAGCTCGGAATGTAACCACTCCCAGTGTTTCCATGATCATATTATCAGTAATAGCATATTTCCTTTGGGAGATATGAATGCAGTCTATTGCAGGTGGAAGACTGAGAGGAGGCAAGACGGTGTGGATTGTTCACATTTCTGCCTGTGCTCTGCCTCTAGACTCCAAGCTACACTTGCAGATGTTGCTGACTAGAGACTTGGTTTAACTTTATTACCATGTGTAAGAGCAGAGACTATTTTTTCAGAAAGTTTTATATACCTGCAACACCCAACTCTGAAACAATTTGACTCTCCATTTGGGAATTCCAATCCATGAGGCTTCCTAAGATAGTTCTTTATCAGAAAACAAAGCTTAGGTGATCAAATGGACAGGGACTAGCTTGAAAGGAGAATCCAGTCATACGAAGGGGGTGGTTTCTTCCTGTCTGGTTGAAGAAGCAGATGAAAGGGAAGTAAGGGAGCCTGAAGCTTAACTATTACCACTGCTGTTCATTCAGAGAAAAGAAAGGATCTCAATTACAGGGCTATCAGAATTCACAGAGAGGCTTTTGATCTACCAGAACATTTGTTTTAGAAGACCATGCAGTGTGTCTCTGGGAGACTTTCAGGGGAGAATTTTGCATGAGTTTTCTGGGCATCATATATGTACCACGAAGAACGCCATCACATCTCCACATGGACATTCTTTCTAGAGAGTATTTGAGTAAGTCTCCTTGTTTCCTGGAGCCTCATCTGTCCAGTGTGAACTCTGCCAATGATCATGGAACATTTTATTACTGTGAATATCAAACTGAACAATCCACATTAAATGAAATTTAAAATTGAGAAGTATGGCGTTAAAATTCATTCTTATAATATTAGACCTAATGCCACCCTTCAGCGAGCACCTCTCAGAATGAAACATGGACAACAGCATACTTTGGGCACTTTAGTAGAGATGGGAGCTACATAATCCTCTCACCCACTCCTATGGTCCTATGAGAAATAAAATCAAGAAAAAGAGCCAAAGAATATTTGCTTAATGATAATAACATAAAATATAGATGGCTCAACAAGAGCATTTCTCAACACTTGAACATTTTTTAGCACTTGAGCATTTTTTTTTATTTAGCTCTAATTTCTGTACTATGAACTATATTTCAAATAGATGAATTAAGTAATAGCCATTCCCATTACCTGGGGTATAACTTAGTATATTGACTAAATCTATCTTTGCAAGTCTTCCAGTATGTTTTCCCTTGAATTTTATTTATCTTTTGTCTTAGTTGGGTGATGACGAAACAACATGACAGAAAGCAACTTGGGAAGGAATAGATTTATTTGATTTACAATTCCACATAACAGGTTGTCACTGAAGGAGGTTGAGCCTGGGTCTTAGGGCAGAAACATGGGGGCAAGAGCTGATGCAGAGGCCATGGAGGAGTGCTGCTTACTGGAATGCTCTTTATGACTTGCTTTCTTACAGAATCCAGGACTGCTGCCCAAGTGTGGCACCATCCACGACAGGCTGGAATCTCCACCATCAATCACTCTATTAAGAAAATGCCCTCCAGGCTGCCTACAGTCTAGTATTATGGAGGCATCTTCTCAACTGAGGCTCCCTCCTCTTTGATGACTCTATCTCCTGTCAAATTGATGTAAATTATCAGAAAGAACAACCTTTCTTACCAAGATATGTTAGGGTGATCATTCAAAATTGATCTACTGGGTTCTGATAATAAATTTTTGTAACTCACCTCTTTCTCAAGAGCTTGCCCATGTGATTTGCACATTCCAGGGTTTATAGTCTGAGTAAAGCTTTCATATGCATCTATAAAATCAATATTAAAATAGAGAGAGCTGAAGAGGATGGGAACTGAGCAGGGAACTTTTGACTCTCTGATTGGGGCAAGCTGCCTTCAACTTCTACCTTCCATCCCTTAGTGAATTGTGAAGTGACTGGTCATTTTTTTCTAAATGGACAATGGTTTTAGGTACTGGAACTGGTTAAGAATCTGGCATGTACCACTAATGGTTTGAGATAGCTAACTGGCCTCCAAGACTAGTAAAGTTAAAGAGGATGGGCATCTTCAGTCTATATTGATGGCAAGTAAGCTCCTTTTCATGCAGATGAGAAGTGAGACATCACTTCTACTTGATTGATTGAATTCCAGAACCACGGAAGTCCCATGCTGACTTAACTAAAGATCTTGCAACTCCTTCACAAGGCAACTCTGCTGTCAGACTCTTGGCCATAAAAGCATGACTCAGTTTCTAAAAGGAAGTGAAACTTTCCAAATAAAGCACTGTGTTTAGGTCATTTAGTTAAACTCTTTTCTGTCTACTCTTCGGTGCTCCTCATGCATTATCTCATTTACTTCTTTTCTTCTCAGAAACAAAGCTACAGAGTAGATATGATAACCATCTTCCATTTTTAGAGCCACAATGCTAAATAGCATGTCTAAGGTTAGCACTCCAGTGACTAGAGGAATCAGGATTTGGCCCATATCTATCGCTCTCCAAAGCCTTCTCTCTTAACCACCACAATACCATCATCTCCTGATATGTTTAGTTGCAGAAGATAATGTCAGGAGCATGGTCCTATTGCTGCATTCTTTTATTTTTGAGACATGACCTTGCTACATAGCTCACACTAACTTCTTAGCCTTCCCAGTACTAGGATTTATAGGTGTGCACCTCCAATATGTATGCATGTCCAACAGGTAAGTTCTCTGAAGAATTTTGTTCAATTAATATTACTTCTTTCTAATGAGTGCCCTGAAAATTTGTGTCCCCCAAGTCTGAAATAATTTTTGCCTCTGACTGTTGTTCTCCACACTGGCCACTAGGTGGTGCAGTGTAGAGAGACGTCTTTTCAGCAATGAATTTCCAGAGGGTAGAAAACTTGCAGGCAGCAGCCAGCTCCTGTCCTGTTGGATCAGGGCCCTTGCTCATCCACTTTATGAAGTGAAGAGCTATGCCTCCCGGGCTGAGAGCCTCCCGGGCTGAAACCCCCGAGGCTGAAAGCCCTCACCTTGAACACACTGAAGTCACATGAAGCTGGCCTATTTCACACGCAGCCTTTGTTAGCCGCACTTTCAGTTTCCACAGCAGCCACTGTGAGTGAACCAATTAAATCTAGAAAAGCACCTAAGATTTCAAGCAAAGAGGGTTATAACAATAAAAATATTCTAACTCCCCTTCCCAGAAGAGAGAGAGAGAGAGAGAGAGAGAGAGAGAGAGAGAGAGAGAGAGAGAGAGAGAGAGAGAGAATATGAGAGAGAGAACTGGCTGCTAGCAGAGATCCCTAGTGGGTACAAATCCCCTGCAGCAGTAAGGTGTATAAGAGATGCCAGCTTACTGAGTTGTGGTCAGATGTCCCTTTCACAGACTTCTACCTTCAATCTCTAGCAAACAGTCTTTTCAGAAATAGAATTTTGTTTGAACTGCACAAAGCTACTTTGGGGTTTGCTTGCCACTGAAACAAAAATGAACTTTTTTCACCCCTTTTAATATTTAAAAACAGAAAAATCTCCTGGTACAGGCAAATAGGTCATGGAGTGTCAAATCCGTGGAGATTTGTGTGTATAGATATGAATATGTCTGTCTTGAAGGTCAGGTTTCCCAGACATACCCAGTTTGACTTGCTTTATTGCCCAAATAGAGAACTCTGTTCTTATAATATCCATGTCTGATGCCTCAAGAAAAGCTGATCCATTTGGGGTAAAAAGGTTAGTGTTTTGTCATTAGGATGTATGTCTGTACTTATGTGGTTAGCTTTTCTCCCAGAATAAGAGACTCATCACCTGAACACACAATACATCCCGGATGGTAAATCTGTAATAAGAGGCACTCTTTTGGTGAATGGGAACTGGTGAACAGATGTGGGTGGTCTATAAGAGCTTGGAAAGGAAAGATAAAGGAAGCATTTAATCTATTTGACAATTATTTCTTAAACTGACTCTGTGCTAAGACCAAATTCTGTCCATTTGATTTTCCTTTTAAGAGCAAGCCATCTGTGGCCCCTTTGGTCACTGCTATGAGGCTAGACCTATTGTGGCCCATGGGTGTACAGGGTGAGGAGACTGGTGGCCGAAGGAAAAGCTCAACAGTGCTGTTAATCCATCAGGTGAGAATAAGACCACAGCCACACTTGCTACCAGGTCGGATGATCTGAGTTTAGTCTACATGTCCCATATAGTAGAAGTAGAGAAGTCACTTTGTCACTTTACAGGTTGTCTTATGACCTCCACAAGAGTGTTGTCACCTGTACATACACAAATTAACAGATAAGAATGTGATAAGCAGCAGCAAATCTTTCCTCACAGCACCCCTCCCTTGCTAATGGGCTCTAACCCTTCACAATCTTCTGTTCCCTCAAGACAGGTCAGGTAGAGCTGTTTGCAGCTCTCGGCATTAGCACAGGGCATGGCTCTGGGATCGTCCGCTGTGGCATCCGCTTTAAAATGTTGCAGTGCATGGAGTACATAGGTATGTGTTAGCCATACCTATGATTCTAGAATTGGGAAGGCGGGCAGTAGGAACTACAGTCAATCTGGTCTACAAAGTGAGGTCAAGGCCAGCCTGGGCACCCACATGAGGCCCTGCTTCATAATACAGCAACAACAGTAACAACAACCACAGCAACAATAGCAACAATAACAACCACCACCACAGCAACAGCAACAACCACCATAGCAACAATAATAACTACAACAGTAGCAGCAAAAACAACTTCTGGTATTTCACTTGGGTGAACCTAAAGAGTCTGGCCAATGCTGGTCTCTTGATGTGTTCCTAATCTTCAAGGGTTAGTGAGAGTCTCTGGATTGCTGTGTGTGAAAGAACAAGAAATAAGGAGATAGTTGTCACCATATTTTAAATATATAACAGGTTCCATCTCCTCTGTTACAATCACAGATACAGTGGTGTTTGCCATATTTCTCCAGGCTTGGCTCAAAGACACTCTTTACCAAGAATTAGTCTATGGCCTCCAATTCCTTGCTTCCCACTGAAGGAGGATCTCTGAAGGGAGACCCAAAAAACTGCATTTAAAATAATGCCCTTGGTGGTCTTAGGCACAATAGTCTGCTGACCGATGAGTCAAAGACTCAAACTAGAGCTACAGCGACGGTCAGGGAAAGGACAACATAGTGCAGACACGTTACTGGCTCTGAGAGGGTGACTGCCTGTTTTCTGTGAAGTGGGGGTGCCTGGAAAATGTGTCCTTCTTAGAAGCTAGTAGGCTAAAGTGACTAGGATTATGGCATAGGATTTCCCTAACGCTGCTTCACATCAGAGTTCTTAACCAGGTAGCATATGTTTCCAAATTCTGTATTTTCTTCTGTGAAGAAATCACCTAGGCGGTTATCCTGTGACAAGACAGAAGATTGGTTTGCAGGTTCCCTGGGGGCTGTCAGCAAGGGTTTGGTGTAAGTTTTGTTTAAGCTCTTTAAAGCATGTCTGGCATAAAACCAAAAAAATGGGTGCTTAAAAAGGAGGAAATCGATGGACTAATCAATATGATAAATACATGCTTCCATTAGCTACTTCCCGGTCCCCAGGATCTGAAGGATGGTCTCTGCCTTCTTGTTGTAGGTTTTTGATGGAAAATTAGGTTAGGAGACATTGTTACTGTCTGTTTTGAAGCTGCCCCACTCTCTCTCTCTCTGGTTGCTTTGGGCATTTCTACCCTTGAGGCACGAGAGGTTTAGGAGCCTCTTGGGTCAACATTCTCTTTCCAGAGAGTTTAAGATTTTTCTAGAGATGAAATTTAATTGCCCCCAACTTTCTTATTCCCTGCTGATTCCACTCAGTGCATACACTCCTTTTTAGTGAGGATCTGAAGGCTGACCTTGAACTGGTTTTCTGAAGTGCCTTATTTAGCCTCATTTTACACTTCTACTCTTTATTTTTATTTATTTATTTTTTGTGTATGTTTTAAATCACTTTATTCACCCATCATCCTTCAATGAAATAAGAATGTTTTTGATTAAAGTCCACTAATGTGTGAGTACATCCTCTGCTTATCCTTCTGGATTTGTGAGATCTTACTCAGGAGGATATTCTCCAAATCCATCCATTTGCCTGCGAATTTTAGGATACCATTTTTTTTCTTACTGCTGAGTAGTACTCCATTGTGTAGATGTACCATAGCTTGTTAATCCATTTCTCAGTTGAGGGGCATCTAGGTTGTTCCCAGGTTCTTGCTATTATGAATAATGCTGCTATGAACGTAGTTGAGCTAATGCTTCTGAGGTGAATGCCCAATAGTGGTATTGCTGGATTCTTGGGAAGATGGATTTCCAGTTTTCTGAGAAACCGCCATACTGCATTTCAGAGTAGCTGTACAAGTTTACACTCCCACCAACAATGGAGGAGTGTTCCCCCCTCTTGGCTGAAGTATAAGGGTCAAACTGTTTCTCCACAAATGAAGGTTTGAAAAATAAATACTCTCCTTCAGGTAATTCTGGAAACTGGAGAGGCAATGACTAGGGGATACAAAAGGACACAAGATAGTTTATTGAGTGTCTATTGAAAAATAATGACTTTATACAGAACCCAAGCATTATCCAAAGAAGATTTTACAAAGCACTTATTCTAGGGAAGAAGGGCTGCTGAGTAGGGATTTCTAGTCAAGAGTTAATGGAAAGAACACCCCAAACCCTAAGCAAAATTGAGAAGGGTTTGTTCTGAGAAGCCTGCTTTTCAAGAGAGGCTGTAGATATCCCTGGAGTAAGGAGCCAACGCCAGGCTCTGTCTATTAGCCACTGCATGCACTCTAGCTGACATCATGCCCCAACTATGGTAATAACTAAAGTGGGAGCTGTTTAGCACTTTATGCTTCTATTGTATGGGAAAATGACTTGCTGGCTTAAGTGACTATACCTTTATTAGAGGTCATTATGATGTAAAGGGATTTCAAGCCTCTCAGGGCTCTGAAAAGGCACTGGTGGGCTCTTCCTGTCCTACAGTATTTCCCCAGAGAACACACAATAGACTATATAAATCAAAAAGGAAACCTAGGTACCAGAGGTCCTCTTCTGGAAGAACTCTCATAGTATGAGGACATAAGAGCATCCCTCTGAGGGCTTATGACCTAGACAGCAAGTTGGACATAGAAAAGCAAGTAAAGAAGATAGGTCAGCTAGTGAGACTGAGTGCATTTTACAAAGGACATTACCTGTAGTAAGGATGATAAAGGCAAAGTAAATGGGTCTCAGAGCTGGAGTCAGAGAGTAGCCTACCATGGGTCAGTGTGGTGGGAAGGCGCTGTTAACCAGACAAAATCTCTATTTCATTTTCCTCATTGTCCTAGAATATTCACTGATGATTTGATGCTGGATTTTCAGACAATTGCTGTATTTTTTCCTAACGGAACAAGATGACTATATCAGTGAACAAAATTTTCCTTTTTTAAGGATGCTGTTTACTTATAGTATTTTTTTTCCATGTGGATTTGGTCTGAATTGTCTTCAATGAAAGCAAAGGCCACACTCTTGACATGCAACTTAAAACTTTCTGAGACGCTCACAATAATGAATTTTCATTTTGGAAAACATGACAATTTATTTTGATCACATCTTAAGTAAGACTTTACTTCCCCAAAGTACAGCCACTTCGTTAAATGTTTCTGGAATGTGGCATAAATTGCATATAGGTTCTGGGGTTCAGTTGACAATTAACTATCAAAACTGAACTTGAAATGGGTCAGCCCTTGACCTAGGACTACACGTCTAGAAATGTGTCCAGTTATCATAAGAAGTTATCAGAAACAGAAAAGATGTTCATTTTAGTATTATCCATAATAGTATAAAAAGCCCAAATGTGTAAGTTGTAAGCAAATTAAATTTGAGCATTAAACTGAAAGCAAATACAATAAATGTTATGAAATTTGTGATATAAAGTAAGAAAGTTGCCTACAAACTTAGACTAGTCCTTGACATATGATTAACTTTTTATTGAATTACCTGTTATTAACAATGACTATTTATAATGTATGCAAATGTTAAAGTCTAAATTACTGTGCCATTACCACCAGGAGTGCAAATTAACATGGTGTAGCCATTAAGAATAGTTGTTTTAGCATTTGTAAATTTCCTACCATAAGAGATTTTTTTTTTACTAATACCAAAAAAGCATAGAAAATTATAATGACTAATTGTTCTACTACTTAAGCTAGGTTGCAATCCTTTTCTCTCAAATTTAAGGGTGTTGATATGGTTTGGGTTTCAGGTATGTAAGAAAAGAATTTCTCAGGGCTCTGAAAGCTTGGTTCACATTCTTCCTCAGGTGGAGGGTGCTACAAGGTGCCTCTCTAGAACTTCCAAAACTCTGCCAGAAATACTAAGTCTCTGTAAGAGTGCTGATGTGATTAAGGCAAACAAAACAGTATTCTGTGCTCTGGTGCTGGGCAGCCTGGGATCAGAGCTGGATCCATTATGTTCTAGTTACATGAATTTGAAGTAGGACTCTGTTAACTCATCACTTGTTCACACAATGTGGGAAGCAGTGCTTACTCTGAGGAGTTCTTATGAGGCTGAAAACACAACTCTAGCACTTGGACCAGTATGCACACTGATTGGTACTCAGTAGTGGCTGTTTTTAGGGCTTTCCTACAAATCTTTGGTTGGGCCCTGGCTCTGTGGTCTGTTACCCATTTGGCTGAGATGACTCAGTGATTAAGCATATGCACTTCTCTTCTGGAGGGTTTCAGTCTGGTTCCTAGTGCCATGTTGGGCAGGTCATGACCACCTGTAACACCAGCAACAGGAGGGCCCTGTTCCTCCCAACTGTACTTACACAGGACTTTGAATAAGAATGGCCCCTAAAGGCCTATAGATTTGACTACTCCTTGGTCACCAGGGAGTGGTACTATTTGAAGGGATTAGAAGGATTAGGAGGTGTCCCTTGTTGAAAGAAGTGTGTCACTGGGGGTGGGTTTTGAGGTTTTAAAAAGTCCATGCCTGATCTAGGCTCTTTGTGTTTGCAGATCAAGATGTAGCTCTCAGCTACTGATCCAGCACCTGCCTGCCTGCCTCATGCTCCCCACCATGCCAATAATGGACTAAACCTCTGAAGCAAACCCTCAATTAAATACATTCTTTCATAAAAATTCCCTTTGTCATGGTGTCTCTTCACAGCAATAGAAGAGTGACTAAGACAACTTAGATTCCCATACTCTACCCTCAATGACATACACATAAATAAAAATAATGAAAACAAATCTTAGAAAGAACATATGTCACATGCCACTCAAATGCCTCTTATAAACCCTTCTAAAAAGACAAACAAAAAAAAAGAGAAAAAAGAAATTCACAATTATTCACTTAGAGGCACATGTGTCATTTATAAACCAAGGACAGCTTGCTTATACAGATGATTGGTTCAATAATTGGAGGGTAGCTCTAATGAATTAGTTTGCTAATTACTCATTCTGACTCTAGAATAACCGGACTTTTGTAAGAGTGTTGGTGCATCACTCACAGTTACTGAAGCAACAGCAAAATGCACAGGGGAAAAAGACACAAAATCTGTGAGAGCAGTAGGTTTATCTCAGGGCTGGGTTACTAAGTAGGAAGCAGCAGAGCCTTGTACCCCTTCTCCCTAGAGAGGAACAGCACAGAGAGAGGGCTAAGAAAGACAGCCACATCTCTCACACAACTGTCACAGAACTTCGCTTTTTATTAAAATGACACAAATTAGACATGCACTATTAATTTTTAGCACACACACAGAGATATACATACACATACAGACACACATACCCCATCACAAACACACACAAACACTCAAATATGTCTGGAAAATCATTCATTTTTCAAATTTTCACCAATTGACATTAAACTGCAATACTTCCTTAAAAATACGTGCGAAGGGGCTCTGAAGCCAGACTCCTGAACTGTAGTCTCTTGCCGATGCGAGCTCCATATTAATTCACTGAAGCAGATACTGCCATACTGCCTCCTTAGTGAAACTAAACAATTTGAATCCGTTAAGGTCACACTAAACCAGGCCTTTGCTCTGAAGTTAAAGGCTTTAAATAGATCCAAACATTCTTTGCAATGCCCTTGAGTGATCCATTTATTGCACTTAACTTTCTCATTACCTAAATGCAAAAGACTAAAGTTGAAGAGGCCAGAACATACATTTGGAAATTTCAGAAAACATAATAGGCTGAGAGAGATAATGTAATCCTTTCCCATGAAGAGGAGAGCCGACTATCTTGATTACAGCTTCTATCCCATCCCTCACACATTCAAATCCAATATATGTGCTTTTATTAATGCCGGAGTGCAGAGATATGCATAAATGAATATTGATAAGGCAGGATACTGTATATTTATGAGATTTCCTATGTTTTCTCTTTATGTTTTATTTGTATTTATACCCAGTGCTGTGTACTGTGTATATGTGTTTGGAAGCATAACAGCAACGAAAAGAAATAAGATTCTAATCGATTTCATAACATTTTGCAGCATATATAGATGGCTGTTTATGTCACTGTGTGGTGAGGATAACCATTTCTGTTGGCCTTGGCTAGAACTTGTAATCTCTGTTGCCCAAGTGAGATTTTTCTAAATAACCTTGTGTTATAATGCAACCAATATTCTTGAAATTTTACATATGTACACGCTAGAAATTTAGTAGTCATAGTAACATTGAGTCTGACCCTTTCCAAAAGTGTGGTGTTTTGTCATGTAGTAGAAATGGCAACATGGTGACTTTGTAGTGAGAACCTCCTTTTGTCAGGGAAATCATTGCTTTGAAGAAATTTACAGTCAACATTTAAGATCTGAATCTTAAAATATTGCACTAAATTTCCCTCATTTAAAAACAAAACAAAACAAAACAAAAGACATGTGACAGTCTAACAAACAGGACAAAGGATAAAGAAAAGTGAATATTATTTTTAAAATGGGTCAGACAAATGGGAGAAAGAAATGGAAAGATATCAAACATTTGCAGGGAACAAGTCAGCAACCTAGACATGTGTATTTAAATATAGTACACAGTTGAACAAAGGCTACAGCATCAAGGTTGACGCATTTGCCATGAAAATATAGGTCTCTGTTCAGTGTAAGCAACATCTGGATAAAATCCTGCTGCAAACAAACAAGGCAGAGTGTCAAGCTCCTCTCCTGAGAGACTGGTGAATGGGAACTAGATAACCGTCTTCTGTGGGGGCATCAGGCAAACACCTGCCTGAAGACATGGCCCATCAGATATGTTATTGAGAATTTCTATGTTTTTAAATGTCTTCACCAACTATATTAGCGCTGCCCTTGACACTGGCCAGAGAAACTTTGTTCTGCAGTGAACAGCAGCTAAGGCAGACTTAAGGCTGATCACAGCGCTGAGACTGTTACTGTCGAGTGCTCAGCCCCAACCAAGGCTCAGGGAGCATTGTAGAAAGAGGCATGTGTTGAATGAGAAAAAGTGTAAAATGCTGTCTTTTGTATAAGACATGGCTGCTACACCTGTGCTGTAGTTACTGCACAAGATCAGCCAAGGAGCAGTTAACATTACAACTGGTTCACTAATTAGATTCAGTGAGTTTAAAAATAAAAAATGAAGGTGAAAAGGGGAAATCCTGGGGATCAAGAGGAAGCACTGGGTGTAGGTGTGATCTAGACAAACTGCAAACGCATATGAAGTTGTCAAAGACTATACAAAAGATTATTTTTTAAAAAGTCAGCATTTATCAAGTGCTTCTGAAACATGACCCTGTGAACAGGTTCCAATGCTCATACTTATGACACAGAGGAAGGTGAAGGCAAAGACTTTGCAAGAGCTGGGAGTTCCAGTCTGGCAAAAGTGAAGGGCGAGTCTGTACCTGCTCTATTGATGGAAGAACTTTTTGTATCAGAGGTCTAAACCAAATCCAGATACACCAACAATATCTTAGTCAGCTTTAGGGGGTTCTGACAGAATGCCTGAAGCCCAATGATTTAGAAAGGACAGGAGCTGTTCTATATAGCTCGAAGTTATAACCTGGAAGTTAAGCTTGTAATAATTTATGGTGACAGCCTTCTAGGCCATTCCATGGTGAGGTGGCAGAAGGCAGCCAGTCAAAAGAGGGACAGTGTGGAGACAAAGACGTCCAAACCTATCTTGACAAACAAAACAAAACCCCACCCTTCCTGTAACAAATCTCACCCCCACATCATGACTGTCAATCAGCGCACAGGGGCAGAGCTACCTCATCTAGTCAGTTCTTAAAGATCCAGCTTCTTAGCTAACATGGGGATTATGTTTCTGACACAAGCTTTTGTTTTTTGGGGGGTGGAACCATAGTAACATCTGTGCAGTTTGCGGGAGTGGATGTGCTAATGGTATCTTTGGTTCCTATGCTGATTGTGTTTCCCTTGGTGAGTACAGCATCCCCAATATCCTCCCCTGTCCCCCCTCCCCCCCTCTTGGTCTCCTGTAGTCCTGGCTGACTTTGAACTCACTTTTTCTCTGAGACGACCCTGGACTTCTCAGGTCTGAGATCATTGGCTCCCACACCTACTCCTTTTGAAATCTATCTTCACTTCTCCTGGTCTCCTGCCTTCTGCTTCCAAATTCTTACTTGTCTTGGCAGCTCTCCTGTGTCTTTTACTCTAGTTCCATTTACAAAAGATCATCTAGCCAAAATCCAAGTCTGTGATGATATTGATTGGAAGCTATTTACATAATGAAAGCTTCTTCCTCCAATAGGAAAAACCTATACATTTGAAAGGGAAACATTTTTTGTGCACAGTCTGGGAAGTCTGGCTGCTTAGGTTAGAATGTGCATGCTGAATGGTACACAGTCCTTTTCCTCCCCAGAAAGCTCTCATGATCTCCATGGCACATCTTACCACGATGCTAGAGACATTGTATTGTTATTATCTTAATTGTTATCAGTAGTTCAACCCTAAAGTCATGGTGGTCTGATTCTCCTCCCTTCTTACCCCAGGCGTCACTACAAGCCCCACCTCCCGCATGGGCACTGCCAGCTGCAGTACTAGGAAATGTTCAGCATCTTACATTTCCTCACGTTCTTCCTGACTAAAACCTCTTCACTCTAATTGTTGTTTTCCTACCCACCAGCTTTCATACTTTCCTTCATCACCCTCCCTTATTCCAACAGTGACTTCCAACACTTGGGGTGGGGTCCTGTGTTCTTCCTCATCACCTCCTGATTACTCTGTTTCCTCCTGTTGGGCCTTGAGCTTTTACTACTGATGCTTTTATCAACTGGAAGACAGACAATGGTAGAGAAGACAGTCTTATTCAGGTCCAGGCTTGGGAAAATGGAGTAAAGACTGTGTGCTTCACATTAAGCATTTCCTGTTTTGAAATGGGGATTAGGTTTAGGGCTTTTTATGGGGCCCAGGATGGAAGATTCTTGCGGTTGGGCAAGGCTCTTCACAGAGAAGTTCCTTGTCTTACTGCAGAGATGTCCTTTGCTCTCCAGAGAGATATTCTGTGAAATGCTTGATGAATGTAGACTGGCTTTGCCTTCTCCTTGGGGTTTTCGTTCAGGACAAAGCCTCCTGTGTTCTTATGCAAGAGAAAACTGATGATAGATAGGGAAAGTGAGGGGGTACAGTATTGAATATCTTTCCCTGGAACTCAGAGCACCCTTCAAGGGTTAGGGTTAGGGTTGGGGTTTTCAAAAGAGTGGAATAAAACAAAAGCAAGTGGGTGTGCACGGCTTTGCTTCGCCTGCATATCAGAGCTTAGCCCAGGAAAAGACCTTGCTTCCTGGCAAGGCCCTTTCTTTATAAACTGATTTCTATTTACTCTCCTTTTACTTCTCTGTAACACACCCCAGCTCCAGTGTTCATCTACATCTGCACTGCCCTGTGGAGTGATCATTAGCCATGCAGTTTATTTGAATATAAATTATCCAAAATTAAATAAAGTTTAGTTTCTTAGTCGTGCAAGGCACAATTCAAGTATTTGCTAGCCATGTGGGCTAATGACTATCATACAGCGCAACTGATGGTACAGGTGGCATTCAGTGTCATCTGTGCAGAATACTCTGTGGGGCCACAGTGGTCTGGAAGGTATTGATTCCCAAACTACAGCTGCATCTTGCATTCCCTTAGAAGTCCCAAGCACCTAGAAAGAGAGGGTAGAAACAAGGGTTATTCAGGATTTTGGATAACTCAAGACACTGAACTGTGTTTTAAGTGCTGTTGTTTATAATAGTGACTTTTTACACACTCAAGATCATATTCTACATAATCAAGAACTCTGTAAATGACATTTTGATAACATCCAAAAACATTTTGCTGGCAGCTGACCAGCTGCAGTGATTGGAAACTACTGCAGACCATCTGTGGCATGAGAGCAATGACCTGCAAGTCTAAGAGGGAGGCTGTATGTGGGAGGATTTTCTAGCCCAGTAATGCACCTATTTCACCAGTCTTCCAGCAACACCTCTGTCACTGTTCCCTGTGTTTCTGATAACAGCATTGCCTCTGCTCCCTTGGTGAGGCACAGGGAGAGTTTCACTTTCTTCCCTTTCCTCATGCATTGTGTTCATTTATTCTCCAACTTTGCAGCGTTTAAGCCGACTTTCCCTTCCTATTCATAGACCTTTGGTTCCTGTGGAAAATAGCTTCTTCGTCACATCTCAGCATGAACCTATGCCTCTTCTTAGCAAATCCTCCATCTTCTGCTGACTCAGTGATAGTTGGCATCATTTCCTCCTTAAAACCATTGTGAGGACTCCTCAGGGCCCGCCCATATTCTCCTGCTTAGCATTCTAGTGACCTCAGCATCCAGTGCCATTTCCACCACACTACCATCTTTTATTAGTTTGTGTCACCTTGAGAAAGAATTTAAGAGGAGGAACTTATTTTGATTCATGGTTTCCAAGAACTTCACTCCATCATGGTAAGGAAGGCATGGAATAGTCTGAGGTTGGCGGGAGAAATTTGTGGTATGGATGTTCATATTCCAACATGCCAGAAGGCTGATATTATAACACAAATAGTGGGCTGTGATAATCTTGAAGGGTTTGCTGACTGTGACCTACTTTCTCAATCTAGACCCACAGTCTCATTCAACAATGTCACTTACAGAGATCATTTCAGATACAAACAATAACTCAGATCTTCCAAGTCATCTTTTCATGTTTTGTTAACACTTAGCAGAAGACTTTGAACATTAGCACATGCTGAGTTTACTAAATATCTTTACTGAAATTATAAAATATGGTCTTGTATATAGAACTACTTCAAGTTTACCTTGAGCCTGAATCCTGAATCATATATAGCATAGCATCCACCCACCTTTACATGCTCAAATATACATGTAGTCCACACAAATGTCTGATTATTTACACTCAAACACAAATATTTATACCTGCACACAGTGTTTTAAGATAGAAGCATGGGTTTTTTTTATGGGAAGACTGATATAACAGCATGCAAATGGATTGTAGCATTTGTCAAATATGAACATATATTCCAGATATTTTATATTTGCATTATAGTCCATGTTTTTAATGGAATGATCACATTTTTACTTTCTGATAAAAGCTTAGTTTCGTTGTAAGTGGCAGAAAGTGTCAATTATTTGGGTTTTTCTATTTTCAGCAGATTTGATCTTGTACCAGACTTTTACTCTGAGTCTAAGCTCAAACAATATAACTATCTCTTTCTTTCCTGCAGTCAAACTGTAGAGTGGAGATGTGTCATTATAATTACATCTCATCCAACTGATGGAGGCTTGTGAGTAAGGGGCTACCCCTCTACAACATGAGTTGTGCATGGTACCCACTTCCACAGGTTGATGGAAATTCCAACCTCTTCTATCACACTCTACTCATGTTGAAACTTGAAGAGAAAAAAAAGAGGTGTTATAAAAGGGATACTTTTAAATTCATGAAGTATCTTCTAATTTTACTTTAGCATTACTTTTAACAAGACAATGTTTGGGTCTGGTGAGATGGTTTATCTGGTAAAGATGCTTCCCAAGCAAGCCTAACTGCATAAGACTGACCTCTAGAATCTCCATAGGGAGGGAGAAAATTGGTACTGCTAAGTTTTCTTATGATGGCTACACTTGCACTGTGGCATGTATACATGTGCATGTTTATGCTTTGGAGCCAGACTTGTGGCTCACACCTGTAATCACTGCTCATAGAAGGCTGAAGTAGGAGGCCTGAGGCAAGTTCAGTGCCAGTCTAGGTTACACAGGAATCTTCTGGCCAGCTTGGGCCAGGAAGTGAGAGATACTATCTCAAACAAATAAGCTAACAACAACCAAAGTTCAAAATCAAAACAGAAATATCCCGGGACAACTCCAAAGAGCACATATTAGATTTAGGGGTCTATTTCTGGTTCTGGAATTTAATTTCTTAGCTCTATGGCTTTGGGGAGTCAGGTACTTAAAAATCACACACTTGAACTCCATGTAGAGAGAGTATGGAAGCTGAGGTTGTCTTCTGTACCAGCTTGCTGAAAAGAAGATAAGATTTGATACAAAAGACTTCACTCACACAGGTACTGGAGCACAGTATGACTCGTGATATGTCATAGGTTACTTAGAGAAAAGCTTTTCAAAATGATGATGGCATCTACTTTATACCCCAGGTGACTGCCATGGCAATGAGTAAAGGGTTGCTGGTGTAGACTTGGAATCTTTATCTGGTTTGATACTGTTCTAGAGGAGTTCAAAGAATTCAAGTGTTAGCAGGAATGGCCTCAAAGGCACACCTGAGTCCCAGTGTCACTGTCGGTGCCCCTGGAAGGAGACCCCAAGTTGGCATAGTGTATGTTAGAGTTTAAACAAAAGGAGTCTTTTCTTGAACCTATGTGTGGCCTCTGTCCATCCTAGCACCATTCCCATATAGCTGAATGAAGCCCTGATTGCCAGAAAGAAACTCTTGGCCAAAGAAGAAACTTCATTTGAGGAAAGTGGAGATGCTGCTCAAGCCAGGAATTAACTTGAAGGGTATTGTCTGTGAGCTTTGGGGCCTGGAGGCTGGGAAGTTGGCCTTGCCAATGACCATAGTGCCCATGTGGCCATGGATATTTTAAAGGCATTTCCTAATCCCATGAGAACTTTTCATCCATCTGTGTAATTTTTTGATTTAAGTGACCAGCTGCTTGAAAATAGGCTAAGCATATGACATGGGCACTCAGTACATCTTGAGAGGCAGGAGGGATTTTATTTATTTAATATTGTATTTCCTGCATGTTTTCTCTCTGTATTCCTTTTATTAAAACAGCTAAGGTTAAAGGAAAGACTCTTGCTCCACGTAGCCCGATGGCTGCACCTTTCCTGCTTTAGCTGGTTTCTGCAGGCTGCTTGCGGAGTGGCTTTCCTCCACCATTGAAATCTGGGCAGGTTTTCATCAGAGCTGCCCGGAATAACAAGCAGAGGTTGTCATGCTTTGCAGTGCAGGTGAGAGAAAACTTCAAGAGCTTGAAACCCGGCTCTGCCCCGGGTTTCCAGTACCTCCTGAAATGCAATCAATACAGACAGCCTGGTTAGGTGATGAGCAATGTCAGAGACTCAGGAACACTTCCGACTGGAGCAGGTTATTTAGCACAGGTGTTTTAACGATTGTAATATATTGGATGAACCTCGCACTGCTGAGTGGCCCTCAGACTCACAGTGGTTGCCTCCTGCTTGGGCCATATTCTGCCCTTGAAGACAAGGAGAATTGTGAACCTGCAGGAATTCAAAGCCTGGAATGGGATTGGATAGTGTTTTGAGTTCTGGCAGCCGCTCCACCTTTGTCTGTGTTAGGCTGAAGCCTGTGCTTTCTGTAGGCATTTCTTTGTATCTGCATTTACAATTAGCTCTTTGAAAGGGAGGGCTGGAAGGGGAGTTTACTCGATGTGGGAATCAGAGAGACTCCAGCATGCCACTCACTGCATTTTTCCCCAAGAAATCTCGGGAACACACAAAGCACAGGTGGTAACGTGACGGAGGGGAGGGTGAGTGAAAGGGGGTGATAATTGATGGGGGCCCGGAGTCCAGACCGCAGCTGTCCCCAGGTGCACCCAACTGCATCTGTTCTGCGAGGTACTGCACAGCAGCGAGTTTTGGATTATTTAAGCAGGGGAAAACAAACCAGGAAAGTTAACAAAGCTCTAAGAGGAGGAAGGTGAGAGGTGTGATCGCCATGTAGGCAGAAGGAAGCTCCAGGGGAGGAATAAATTGGTCCAGGAGCTTTGGCGCACAACACCTGAGATACCTGTGAGGAATGGCATGCGAACTCCATGGTTCTGATAGAGGTGAGCGCGTGGAGGCAGGGAACGCACTGGCTCCGCACCATCCCACCTATGAGCAGGTGCTGGATTTCATCACAGCCTGTTTGAGAAAGAGCCAGAAGGGGTGACAAGACTAGGAAGTTCTCTCCTGTCCTTATCTTAGTTATTCTTTTCATTTTTATTAGGACTACAGGAAGGAAGTGGCCATATCTGTAGCTACCAGGAATGTTCTTCCAAGCCAGCCCCTCCACCACCATGTCTCCTTGATTCAATGATAATAGTAAAAGAAATAAATTCATTTACTGGATATGATACTTAATGCAGGCCTGAAGCTGGAGTCCCACTGTCTGTCCTGAGTCAGTGAGGAGGAAGGCCAAATTGACAACATTGGGATGATGGGAAATCCGGGCCATTTGTCATCCACAATTTAGATCCTGTGATTATTTTGAAATTCCTCCTGACATAGTTTATATGGAAAGTTTTGAAAGGTCATCACAGTGTAACACTGAAACTGGCAGGGAAGGAAACTCATTACCAAAAGACTGCCTTTTTGAGGTAACTTTCAAAGATGGTGCTAAGAATTTACTTATTTAATTTATGAAAGTATGAAAACAAGTAAGGTCAGAGGCTAATGGGAAAATGTCTTACTGACTCACAATGCTCCCTACGCCAGGTGACATTGGTGGGTAATTCTTCTGTGGAGGAAGTCACCAGTAGCATGGAAGCTGAGCTTCAGGAGAGCTAGAGTAGCTCTGTGTAGTAGATTGTCCAATAGGCATGTGTGTGTGTGTGTGTCTGTGTGTGTGCCTATTTGTAACTGCAGGATGTAGGAGGTTCACACTGGAAGATGCTTCATTTTGCTATAGTTTGGGAGAAGGCTTCCAGAACAGGACACTGAAGGACAGGAAGGCACTGGCTACAAGGGTATATTCCCATAAAGAATGCTAGTATTCATCTCTGGAACACTGGAGCTTGAATTTATGATTTATTGATTGGTTGTGAAAAATCAACAGCTATTTCTGATCAGTTGAATAACTGTGATAAAATTATAACTATTTCATGTAACTGTATGAAAATGTGAAAAATGTTAAAAGAATGAGACTGAAACAAGAAAGTCAGTCTTTGGAACAGCTGAAGTGAAGAAAGAACCTCTGTATAACAAACCAGTACTTCTCATTGTTGCACCCTAGGCCTTTGGAGACTTGGTACTGAGGTTTAGCAGGTGTTTCTGACTGGCCTGTTAGATCCCCCGAGACTGTCAGGAAGTATTTCTGACTGCAACTTACAGTATCCTATATCTATATCCTATATTTACGGTTCAAATTGAGCAGTGTGACTATGTATGTACATGAAATAGGAGCCTAGCAAGTTGACAGGTTTATTAAATCCATAGCCAGAGAGGAATTAATGATCCAGGTTCTGTTCCTCTGTCTGTCATCTCTTCTTCTGCCTTCACTACCATGAGGGCTGAGAGTCTATAGAATTCACCTGTTATTAAGGATGAAGGCTTCTCAAATCCCTTTAATTTTCTTCCCTGCAAGTCTTATTGGCCAGGGTGGCATGGCATGCTGTTTCTTGAGCCAATGACTTGCAAAAGCCACAGAGGTTACCAAGAATAGCTCAGTCTATCTTAAGAGCCTATAACAGGCTTTTGTTTGTTCGTTGTTGTTGCTGTTTTTTTTTTTTTTTAAATAACTGCCTCTATTCTGGAGATATTTCTGTATGAAAAATCCTGGTCCTAATGGAATAATTCTCTAATTAAAAAAAGTATAGTGATTGCCCCTTCAAATTTATATATTCTTCATACAGGATATCAGCCAAATGAAGATTTAAAAAAGTACTCAAAATTCTTATGTCTCTACTGAACACATACAGACTTCACTTTTTTCATTATTATCTAAATAATTCAGTATCACAATGATCTGAATAGTGTTTACCTTGAATTAGATAGCATAAATTAGCCACATGAAGTAAGCAGAAAGATATGTGCAGGATGCACATAATGGCTGTACAATTTCATATTAGGACAGCTAGCATCTGCTTATTTCTGAATCTGAGGTCAGGAGTGTCCTAGGACAGATCCCTTGGGGGCTTGAAAGAACTCTTACATTTTATAATAAAACATATGTTTTGTATAAAGGAAGAAAATTTCACCTTACATCAGACACACACTTTAGTGTCACTGTGTTAGACACGTTGATAAGCATAGCAACTTACACCTATTGTAATGCAATGTGTATAACCTGCGTGGCAGAGAAAACTCCCCCAGTCAGCACTGGAGAGGGGAGTGGATACTCATTCCTTACCCATCCTAGGGCCTTACTTGGTACCTCTTTCACAGCCTGATGTTGCAGACCCTCTTTCATAAGCTTTTCTTCAGCCTTTTCTGAGTGTAAAGGATACACACTGCTCCATGCCTCAGCCTGTTCTTAACCTTGTTCCATCCCCATTGCCAGTGTTCTACCATCTCTATTCCCTATTTTCTATAGGACATGGCACCATGTGGGGTCACATTACTGAAATTGGGGCACAAAAATCTTGGCAACAGTAAAAGTTTTCTGACTGCCCAAAGACCAAAACTTAATTCAAAATCAAGTGTTTAATGAGTCCAAATTGTTTCTGCCATCAAATAACTTCCCTGCAGCCTTGAGTCTGAAGATATATCATGCTGTGCTGCTGCTGCACTGGCTGCTGTGACCTGTAATGCCAACAAATGCCACCTGAAGCCCCTCAGCTTGACAGTAAGACTGCAGAGATTTACTGTACATGCCGAGTTTCCTGTTCCTTATAGAAGCTTAATGCCATAAGACAAAATCTTGTAATATTCTCCTTAGAAGTTAAGTATCAAATTAGCATATCTTTGTATTGTATTGTGTTAGAATATCTGATTTTTAAAATTGCTATTTGAATGGCTGACTTGAGCTTCATTAAAAACCATTTAACAAATTTTGGCTTGAGTGAAACAGTTTTTCAGTTGACTGTGAACACACTTCCACCATCTTGTACCATTGTACAAGTACCATTCTCAGCATCAATGATTTTAAACTCAAAGTATTGATCCATCTCTGAAAAACACTGATGTATCCCATATCCTATACTATCAAATATTCAGCTAATATTTAGTCCTTTATGTAAAAATATCATACTTGTCTAATTAAGATGCAAATTTCTCTCATTTTAATAAATAGTAAAATTCTAAGAATTATAAAAATGCCTAAGAATTAAACAAAATTCCTCATGATTTCTTATCAGTAAATGTTTGATTTGTATACCTACTTTATATACCTACATAGTTGGGTTAATTAAACATTTTTTAGACAGGAAGTAGGAATAGTTTAGGTGATCTTGTTCTGCTCAACACCAACTGCCATTTCTTTTCTACTCCCAAAGTATCCTGGGTGCCAGTGACATTTAAATAACACAACCTTCCTCAGTGACGCGTTGACAAGTGGTCATCATTGTCTTAGGCTTCAAGGTGCTCCGGATGGGGACACAAAGAGGGATCTGGTATATTACAGCTTTTTATGTCAGCATTAATAGATAAGGTTTGTATATACAGTATCTCTCCTAAAACCTCACATGTTCAAGGTTTTGTTCCAAGATCAGTGTGGAACTTTTGGAACTGAAAGGGTAGGACAGGGTGGGACTTGTACTTGGATTGACACTGGCATGATATCTCTATGACAAACCAAACTCAAAAGAATTCAGAGGGATGTAATTTGTCTTTATTAGTTTCAGAAAAGGGCATAAGATATTTTGGAGCTGAGAAAGTAAAACAAGACAATGTGAATGTGAGTTTTTCCCAGAATAATACATGGAGTTTTTAGTGGCATTTTCCCCCTTGTTTGTAAGAAGTATTCCTACAACATAAATGCACAGGAGGTTTTCTTTAACAATTTTGACTCTCTTATGGAGCGCTTCTGTTGTTGACAGTCAGTCCAACTGCCTTTTGTTTGCTACTGAAGTTCATACAACAGACTACGAGCCAAAGTTAGTGATGAACTGTTTTGAAAGAATCTCCTAAAATACACTTGTTTGTAATATGTCTTTCTTTTGTGTCTCAGGTGTGAAATAATTGGTATTTTGTGCCCAATTTGCCTTTTGCTAGTGAAAAGTTATCTTAAGCAGTACTTGAGTGCCTTTGTGGAAACATTGTGGAGCAGAAGCTCCCTGAGTTGCAGTAGGCAAATATCCTGGAGGTGAGACTCTGAATATCACATCTCTCCTTTTTTCAGAACATCATGAAAAAAAAATCTCGTCTTCATTTTAGCGTAGAACAATATTATTATAAATATAATTAGTGAAGTTGATATTATCCTGAACTGTGTTTTCTCTTTCTTCAGAGATGGAGCAGTGTGTTAAATAACTTTTGGATAGGTTACCCATATTTAGATTTTCTTTATGGTGAGTTTGACACCAGAGAAGTTGGAACACAATCAATTTGCCTTTATCGAGGTACATATGTTATATATTAACAATACAGATGTTGGTGGTGCATACTTTTAATCTCAATCCTCAGGAGGCAGAGGTAAGTAAATCTCTGTAAATTTGAGGCTATTCTGTTCTACAGAGCAAGTTCCAGGTCAGTCAGGGCTATACAGTGGAACACTGTCTCAAATAAGCAAAAGCAAGCTTCCCTAAATGTAAATTTTATGTTAGCTCTTTTGTAGAACATGCCTCATTATCTACTTGCTCAAGAGGGATAAAATTTCCTGGAATGGGGTGCAAACTTTTGTTCTGTTAAGGGACTGACTGCATTGTTGAGTTAGTCACTGTGTCAGAGAAACCGGCTTTGACTTGAGGAAGGTCCAGTGCTGTCTGTCTGGTGCGTTGATCATTGTTCTGTCAGGAGGGCAATCTGGATTTTCCACCCATAGCCTTATCACAAGTGGATCCAGGCCTGAGACTCAGCCCTTTCCCCTGTTCCCAAGATTTTGCACAAACTTTGGTTTGAGGTATGAGGCTGCATTTGTTAAAGATTCAAAGTGATGGACAGTGCTGGTACCACAGAAGCACGGTTACTGTTTTGTTTTACACAACCTGGCATAAAGACACTTCTCTAGCTATTTTTTTCCGGTGACACCTTCCAACGAGGTGATCTTCCTTCATCTCATCAGACAATCGAGTTCAAGTTCAGTTTGCTTTACTCAGTAGGGAAATTCAGCTGAGCTTTCAGGCTCTTGCTCTCAGGGGGCCCCCATGAATTTCAGTCCTTGGGGAGGATTTTTGATACCAGCAATTCGGATGGCAGGCTTTGCTTTCCCTTTCTGCACAGTTTTAGAACAGATTTGCACATCTCATCTGGTTAAAGAACAGATTATGCTTTCAAATGTAAATTTCACCATATTATTGATTTACTGTTGAACACCTTCCCATCATTCTCCTTGTCCCGAGTTTCCTAACTTGTTCGCTGGAGCAGGGAACGGCAGTCACCATGCAAAATTATCTCCCGAATAACAAAAAGCTGAGTCTGTGATAAGGGAAGAAAAGTTGTCTGATATACTGGTGGAACAGACTGCAACCATGAGAAGAGAACAGATAGACAGGAACAAGGGAGGGCGACATGTACTGCAGGACAATCCCTCCTGGCTCCACAGGGCAGGGACAGTGGCATCCCACCCCTGCCAGAATCCACACCTTTTCTTGGCTAGACTTAAGACATGCTCTTACCTTTCTATCCCTCAAACCAGACTACCAAACTTCCAGCAGTGATCTTAGTTGAATAAACATGGCTAGGGAGCTGTGGGACAGACAGGGTCTTTCTGCAGAGCAGCAGAAAATAAACATCCAAATCCAAGAGGACGTGGACAGAGGGAATGATGTCAGTCTGGCTAACCCAAGACTAAAGAGCAGACCACAAGCCTAAATGAACAGTAATAGTTCCACACCACTCCTGAGTGTGGACGTCTAATAATGCCCCCTGCAGAAGTTTACTATAGAGCTTCTGGTACACCCTCTTTTTGACTCCTCAGGCACTTACACACATATGACAGACACAAACATACACCCATAAATAAAAACAATAAGTTAAAGAAAACTAAATAGAAAACAAGAAAATACACAATCACCAAAAGGGTACACTAGTGAGTTTATACATTTGTAGCAAAGTTTAAAGAAAAATTGGTGCAATGTGATAGTTTAACCTCCCCCCACCGGTCAGCTGATATGGTGGAGTCTCTGACACACCTCCTTCGAGGAGGTCAGGCATGTTTCTTCTCCCATGGGATGAAGGCAGAAATTAACAACTTGGTTCTGATCCTCAGAGTAGGAAAAGAAAACCAGCAGCTTGGGAGTAGAGAGATTTGTCAGTCTAGATAAAGCCATTATGAAGGATGGTGCCTGTGAGTACCTGCTCTGGGAGACACCTGGTCTTCACAGCACTGTCCATAAGTCTAATCACAGCTTGATAAAAGGAAGCAAAAGGAAACTCCAGATACCCTACAGATCACCTGGCCAATGTATTTTAGTAGGTCTTAGTCAGAAGAGTCAGTGACACACTGAGGAAATTTATAGATTGGAGGACACTAAGGAGACACAGCATCTGCGTGCAGGTGCCATCCTGGGATGCAGCCTTGAGTAGAAAAAAGAGAGTGACAGAGAACTGGGGATCAGAATGTCATGACCTAGCATCAGGTTTTCTCTTGGTCATTGCAGCATGGTTAAAAGCCTCTTTTCTTTCTCCCAGGGAGCAGTAATCCTGCTGCTTAAATAATCTTTGCACCAGCAGTAACAACAATAGATTTTACAGTTTTTACATGTACTGAGGACTTGCTATTCCTGGCACTATACCAAATATTTTATGTAGATATTCTCTTTCTTAATCTGCCTTGAATTCTGTGGGGATGTTCTGAACAGTTTTATAAATGTGGAAACTGAGACAAAGAAAAGTTAGATCTAAGACTGTTGGGTAAAACAGAATTTGAGCTACTGTCTCCAAACCCATTCTGATAATTTTGGTAACTAATATTTGCACCCATTTGTGAAGGGTATTACTTTGCTAAATTGTCTTGAAATCTTACTGTTTTTCATTGGTAGATGTTGGTTGGTGGAGAAGGTGAACCTTCAGATGTAAGCACTTAGTTGGTGTCCAGATCTTCATGCTCAGCTCCCATTTAATCCACTGCATTCTCTATCAAGAATGTTTTTTTCTCACTCCTACAGAAGGGGCTAAACACGGTGATGCGTTTTTAAAACAATGAAACTCTATTCTGCAGTTCACTTTGATTCCAATTGCTTTGAGATCAAATGATTTAAGATTGTTCCTTGTAAGTGTCACAAAGCCTAGGATACAGCTAGAAGACTGATCCACTATCAGTGGATAGACACTGATCCACTAGATGTCAAGGTATGGGCTCCAGGTACCACTGCACAGCATGGTACCATCTAAAACCTTCCCACCTGCCAGCTCTCGGAGCCTGCAGCTTTTATCGACATAAATAGTTAGAACTTTTTATGTCAGAGTGCTTCTCTTCTGAAAACAAAACAACAAGGCAGCCCAGCAGTGGAAGTGCTTCCTACATCCACACTCTGATGTGAGCCCAAGGTTAAAGCACCATCTACTGTTTTCTCAGAAAATAAATAAATGAATAGATGAATGAATAAATACATACATGAATAAAAATCTACCTCAAACAAGCCAGGACAACAAGAGAAACACTAAAAATACTTTTCAGAGTTTGCTGATGTTGGGAGCAAAGATCACATCCTTGCATTGAACTTGGAGGAGTCATTTTGCACAGGAGGGCATTATTACACCCACATTTTCATTGGTATTGATTTAGCTAAACATAACCTGGGGGCCTCATCTTCATCTCTGTAGGGTGGATCCACTGGAAAATTGCCCATTGCCAAAAGTAAGAAAATAATGTTGTCATGTAACTGCGACCACATACCAGAAGGCCAAGGGAATTGAAAGATGATGAAACTAGCAGAAGCAAAGCATCATGGGTAAGAGGAACAGAACAGACTTGAAGATATTTCAATTAGCTGTTATCAACAATCTTGCTATTGTGGAAGCCTTTTTCATTCACATTTCTTATTGAACACCTTTTATTTATGATTAGAATGGATGGAAGTATTTAAATGAAATCAACCACATATAATAGCAATCTCTATTAAGTCATTCAACAAATATTTCCTAAGCACTCACCATTCCTAAGCACTTTATGCCAGATGCAGAGGTAGAAAGTTGTAAAGGACTCACAGCCTTCTGGGGAAGACAGAGTAGTAATGAATAATTGTCAATCATTATGCTATATAGAAGTAGTACCAGCTTGTCAGAGGATCAAAGGAAGATGTGAGTTTGT
The DNA here is from genome assembly GCA_004025045.1 of Sigmodon hispidus. NCBI lineage: Eukaryota > Metazoa > Chordata > Mammalia > Rodentia > Cricetidae > Sigmodon > Sigmodon hispidus. Next base: position 37,269 of record PVIH01006726.1, on the reverse strand, counting down.
GTAAACTTTTTCCCATGGAAATACAATAGTTATTAATGTTAAACAATATTTGATAGGATGGCTTAACAAGCATCTGCAAGGAGGGTCCTATCTACTGTCAGATTCATATAGATAAACTTGTTGTGGCTCTTGTCTTTCACTGAATTTTTAGCTTCTGTGAAAGTAAATATGATTGGCACCCCAGTCATGAAAGAAAGGCTTTGTGCTCTACAGACACCTTTTTTTGTACTTTATTTATTTAGTGTGTATGTGTGTGTGTGAGAGAGAGAGACAATATACTTGTTGAGCCTAGAAAACAATTTGTGGAAAACATTTCTCTCTTTCCACCACATGTATTTCAAGGATTAAACTCAAGTAGTCAGACATGGAGGCAAGCATCTTTACTCATTTTATTATTACACTGGTCCTACAACCACTCACTTTATAAACTTATTCCCAAAGGGTTTCATATTTCCAATTTCTCAAGATGTGCATTTTTATGTTTAATTTCTATACTCGGGAAATAACTTGTTTTCTTGGATTGTATTGATAAATATCCAACAGAGCTCAGCTTTATCCTTTTGGTCTATGCCAGCTTTGCCTTTCAGACAGTGAAGTCTTCCTCCTGGAGTTTATAGTGCAATGCTTATGTTGTCTTTATCTCAGACACAGTCGCAAGTTTATTTCAAAACCTGGATGATAATCTTGAATGTCATAATATAGTATGTTATGATCCTACACAAGAAAATCCTTATTGTCTAAACTTTCAAGTGTGTAATTCTTAATAAATAGAAATCTTTCAAGTGGTACTTATGTTTTTAAAGAGGAATTTATTTCAGAAATAGAGAAGTGCACAGAACATTTTGTGGCCATTTTGACCAATGCAGTAGGCTATCCTAACATAATTTTTGTGAACACAAACACTCATGTATACTATCAGCCGTTACAAGGATATAAAATTCAAGTAAAAAGGCCACATTAACAAAAAGAAATAGATCATAAAGAAAACACACTCATGTCAGTGCCACAGTTGCTAATTGTGTATTCCCAACCTGTAAGTGTGGTCCAATGCAGTGCTCCCAGGAACAGCATGATTTCTGATGAAACAGAACAAAACCCACAGCATATCATCAGTGTCTATACAGTTGCTCAAAGAGTCAAGTATAAGAGAAATTTTACTTCCACATATGCAGATGCAGAAAAGGACATGCATGTCTGTGCTGCTTAGTTCTATGTCAGCTTGACACAGGCTAGGGCCATCTGAAAAGTGTCAACTGAGAAAATGTTTTTATCAACTGGCTGGCAGGCAAGTCCATGGAGCTTCTTGATTAGTAACTGATATGGACAGTAGTCGGGGACAGTCTGTAAAGTGTGCTTATATTTTTGAATGGTGATGAATATTTGCCTTTTCTCTTTTAGGCTCTCTTTATTGTTCATTAATTTTGTACATGGTTCTATTCTTTTTGAAATTTGCTTATGATTAGCTATGAACATTCCTTGTTAACAGCCTCTGTCCCATGCTTCCTTGTCATTTGGTATGTGAAACTCAGCTCCTCTCCTTCTCATTCTGAACAGGCTCCAAGTTGGGTGGAAACAATATTGTGGTTAGAATGTCACACCTCGTCTGCCTGCTTACCTGCCCTGGCTTTGCTGGCTGCTTCAAACAAGTACTAATTCAATACTCTTAAAACTCCTATTTGGACAACTGTAAGAAATGCAGGCAGATGACACCTTTTTAAACTCAAGTTTTGTTAGTGTTGTACTGTGTATTGAACTTTCTTTCCTCAGTATAGGACCCCTCCACCTCAGTAGGAACTGTTTTAACTCTTTAATTTCAACATTCAGTGTTTTATATTTTACAATTGTGATTTTTGATATCTCAGACTCCATGGATTTTCCTCACTACCTCAGATTGCAACTGTTTCCGTCTCTATATGCTATGATCTCAGCCACTCTCAGCTGAGACACTGGATGTGTTGGTGCTTTTGGCCAATTAATGTTTCCAGGAAAAGCAATGAGAAATTGCTGGAAGGCTTCTCATGGCTTGTCCAGCTTGCTTTCTTATATGCGCAAGGACCACTTACTTGCCTAATACCAACCACAGTGGCTCAAGCCAGTAAGCAGCCTCCCTCCCTGGCTTCTGCTTTAGTTTCTGTCTCTAGGTTCCTGTTCTGACTTCCTTCAATGATAGAATCATGTAGAAGTATGAATGGAATAAATCTTTTCCTCTCCAAGTGCTTTTGGTCATGATGTTTTACCATAGCAATAGAAATCTGACCAAGACATCTACGCAGGAAGACAAGTGAAGCACTGGTGTCTTGTGGACACAGTGGTTCCACGCAGGGCTGATTTTGTGGGAAGATCTTCAGTTATTTTTGCATGAGTACTAGTGCTCTGGCATTGCCATCTTGGATTCTCCATCACCGAGAACAAGGGTTGTGAATTGTTTTTTTTTTTTTTTTTTTTTTTTTTTTTTTTTTTTTTTTTTTTTTTTTTTTTTTTTTTTTTTTTTAATCAGCCAGCCAGCTTGCTAGCAACCAGGGATGGTTTCCGCTGAGGAAGGTCCTGTGGAGTGGGAATGTGGTCACCAGTGACCTCTGTCTTATCCGGGGCTGCAGCAGGAAGCTGCTTGTTCTTCATCTTTGCTTTCGCCATGTTGTAATCCCCAGAATCAAAATATTTTTGCCCTTTTTGCAATCGTTTCCTTAAAAAATTGGAACCACCAGGCTTTTGTCCCAAGTGGGGATACCTTGCTTTTAATTTTGCTTCTTCAGCTTTCTCTGGACTAGTCACCTTATCTTCCATTTCCTTTTGCTCCTCCGCCGACGCTGCCTCAGGGACTTCCGCGGACATGGTGCTTCTTCTATCCCCGCACCTCTGGCCCTACGACGCCCGAGCACTTCCGTGAATTGTTTTATGTTAAGTTTTTGCTGTCTAGAGTTCTAGTCTTGGACCTGGTTGATGAAAGGGTTTCAAGAGTTAGAAGTTACTAAAAATTAATAAGCATTGACTCTTGCTGAGAGATTGTAGTGTGACCTCTTCATTTCCCATTTTCCTACCAACTTCCCAGGGGTGTGAATTTTTTTTGCCTCAAGCATTTCTTGGAAGCCTGGTTAGCTGGAGCAAATAGATAGGACCTGGTACATTGGTTTATTAGGGTTGTGGAAACATGACTTCAGAATCTTGATTGTAAAATAGTAGAAGCATATTGCTTCCCAGTTGTGGAGGCCGGAGTCCAACACAGAGGTGTTGAAGATGGCAGTGTGTGGATGGATTGCTCAGAGCTTCTCTCCAAGCTTCTTTTAGCTCCCATCCTTTCTGTGTTTTTGCATTAATGTGTCTGTCTTTGTGTTCAAATCCCCCTTTCTATAAGGATGTGAGTCATGTTGGATTAGGGCTGATCCCATTACCTTCTGTTAAGTTGGTTAACCCTGAATCCACTCAATCTCCAGTGACAATCACACTGAGATGTTCAGGATTCATTACAAGGACTTTTCTTTGAAAGGGATACAAGTCAACCTGTTGTCATACAATTACTATTTTCTCTTAATTTTTCTTTTAATAAAAGTGAACCAAACCAAGCCAGTGTAGTTTATGGAATTTATCTCAGTGCTCGGAAGGCAGAGGTATGTGGATATCTGTAAATTCTAAGCCATCGATATATGGTAAGACACTGCCTCAAACAAAATGAATCAAAGCAACACCCCCCCCCAAAAGGGGGAAAAAGCCATCTTATGTTCTATACCATTATATAGGAGCTCTGATTTTGACTTCTGCTTCTCAGAATCACTCTATTTAAAGCAATTGAGATCACCTATCTCCAGTATAGTCTATGGTGACAGTAGCCCCCCTCCCTTTACTTCCATGGAAACAGGAAACTGTGCATAGGTTGAGTTCTTGGTGCCTGTGATCTCCATCTAAGAAGACAGTCTTCCATGACTAGAGGGGACTCTTAAAGTAACTTAAGGTAATATCTTTATTTTCTTATTGAAGAAATCCAGTTATAAAACATTAAAATAATTTGCTCCAAAGTATTCAGCTAATTAAGATTAGATGTGTGCATAACATATTACTAATTTTACTTTTAACACAGAAGATTTTAAAGTTTATCAGTATTCTAACCAGACTTGGCATGGTAGCATGTTTATTTAATCTGAAAACTGGAGGTCAGCCTGGCCTACATAGTGAGTTCCAGGACAGCTAGGACTACATAGGGAGATCTTGTCTCAAAAAACAAAGAAACGAAAATTATATTTATTTTTTCTTTGGGTTAGGAATCCTCAGATATATAGCACTTTCATTCTCTCACAGCTTGCAGGAGCTGTAAGGATGCTGGAGGTGAGTCAAACAGGCTGTGCATCTTCAGAGGGCAGAATGCAGAATAGGACAGGAAGAGAGACTTTGCTTCAACCCTGCTCTTTCTCTACAGAACAGTGGATTGCTACTTTCTTTACCTCCAGAAACCTCCTCGCCTATGACGTCTGTGAAGGAAACAACAGGGTCTGGGTTTTTTTTTTTTTTTTTTTTTTTTTTTTTTTTTTTTTTTTTTTTTTTTTTTTTTTTTTTTTTTTTTTTTTAACTTTGCAGATTTCAAATGAGCTGGGAAAAGATTCTACACATTTGAAAAGGGCAAATCTCCTGGAAGCATGAGTGCTCAGCTCTACTCATGCCTTCCTGATCCTCAACTCTTCACTCCTTGGCTAGAGAAGGTTCATCCCCAAACAAATGCAATTTCCAGCGGCACTGCATTCTCAGGCTTTCTCTTGGAGTGCCTTAGGTTTTCATGGAAGACTTCTCACACTTCTACATCTGCTTCTGGTAACTTCCAGGGTTGCCTGTTGTTTAAATTCTGTTACTATGGGAAATGTCTTCTGTAGAGGATGTAAGAGTGTCAGTTTGGATGATGGTTAAAAATATGATGTTTTTCAAATAAACAACTGGTTTAAACATTATAAAATGTTTATTTGTTTTTATTTTATGTATATGAATGTTTATCTGCTTTTATGCACCATGTGCATACCTTGTGCCCATGAGGTCAGAAGGCAGAATTATGATACCAAGGAACTGGAATTACAGGTAGTTTTGAGTCACCATAGGGTAATGGCATCTGAATTCAGGTCCTCTGTAAGAGCAGCAAGGGCTTTTAATTTCTTTCCAACCTCCAAATGCTGTGAGGCATGTGGGCAGACTTATAGTCATACCATATCATTTGCATGAGGTAGGGCTTATCATAAAGTATCTACAACACTAGACTGAATGTATTTATTATCTTCATTCTCTGGGGTGAGGTGTTTTTTAATCTCTAATTTTATTGACTGGGACTAAGTGATGAGTCCATTTTTCCTTTAAATAGCAAATCAATTCATCATGCCCCCCAAAAAGTCCATCAGAGTTACAAAATGAAATGGTCCCTATTTGGTTTGTTCAGGGACACAAAGAGGCATGGGGGCATTTTCTCTTATGGAAAGAGTGAATGGGCTCCTGAAGCACTTGGTTCAAAGGAGGATTCCCAAGACTTTGTGAAGGCTCCTCTTCCTCTTTCTCCTCTCTCAGCGCACAGTGAAGCCTTTCATCTCCGACAGTGCAGAGACTTCGGGAAAGACAACAGGCTTGTGTCTAATTGGTGTTTCTGAATGCTTCACAAATAGAAATAAAACTGTATTCAAAAGTTGAAAGAGAACATGTAAATAACAATAACAGAAATTTGTGATTAAACAATTAACAGCAAAGAGCCCTGTAAAGGCATCAAAAGTATAAAGAGGAAGGCACTTCCTGCTTTATATTATAATACATTGGATCAGTTGTTTAAAATTGATTGAGGGCCAGCCACGTGGGAGACTCTCTGCCAACAGCAGAGCTGGAAATAGTAACTTTCTAGTGATATTGTTCTTGGGGCCATGCAAAAACAAACAAACAAAAACAAACAAACATAACAAAAAAGCCCCCCCCCAAGTTTTAGGTAGTACTTACAAAGATGTGGAAACAAATGTAAGGGGTGAGGACAGGGGATGGTATTGTCTGGCCCCATAAGCATGAACACACACATACACACACACCCAACACACACACACATCACAAACCACACACACATCACACACACTCACTCCACACACACACACACACACCAAATACACACACCACACACACATATGCACACACACCACATATCACACACACACCAGACACACACACACCAGACACACATATGTACACACACATCACACATACCACACACATATGCACAAACATCACTCACACCACACACAACACACACACAACACACACATATATGCACACACACTCACATCACATATATACCACACACACACCTCATACCACACACAATACACACACCATACACACACATACACCACACACACCACACACACCACACATACCACACACCAGACACACACCAGACACACACACACCACACACACACATCACACACACACCACACACACACACATATGCACACACATCACACACATACATCACACATACACCACACACACACCACACACATACACCAAACACACACCACACACACACACACCACACACATATGCACACACCACACACACACACACACACAGAGGATATGTAGCTGAGGTGAAGGAATAAAGAATATCTGAGCACTGAGGCAGTAGAGAGCAGCAAAATTATGAAATTCCTACCTATTGTCTGGTTATATCTATGACTGTGAGCAACTTAATTTGTCTCCCTTTTATCTTTTTTTTTTTTTTGAGACAGGGTTCTTTTATATGGTTCTGGGTCTCTGGGTATCTTGGAACTCTCTAAGTAGACCAGGTTGGCCTCAAACTAACAGAGATTCACTTGTTTCTGACTCCTGAGTGCTAGGATTAAAGCCATGTGCCACTATGATGGACTTTTCCTTCATATCTTCAAGCTTCAAAAAAGTTTTTGTGGAATTTGATGACTGTAGAAAGAAGAAAAAACACTCTAAATACTCCAAAAAATGATTATGATGTGTAGCTATCTCCATTTATAAGTGACTCACCATTTTATATATGTTGATGGATCCTAAGAATACTCAAATGTCATAAAGTATTGAGAAAGAGGGATGTAAAGGATGAAGAAGGACTGTACCAGTCAGTTAAGATCAGCTTTGTTCATTTGGCTTTAAGCCAAGCACAGGTTCAGCTGCCAGTTAGAGCATCTCCTGCCTTCACCCTGGCTTTAACATATTCTTTAAAGTGGCATGGTGGAAGGTATCCAGCAACACTGAGAGCCTGCTTGTAATGTGCAGTCTTGAGAAGCCACAATCTTGAAGGAATTCTTCACTTTGGACTTACAAAGAGCAAAGGATTTGAAGGCCTGTACCCAACACATTGCAAGAGAAAACTGCTGTGACAGATGCATTTGTCTTATGTTTTGCTGAGGACTCTTATGCATGCTTAAAGGATGATGCTGTTTTCCCCTATGGATAATAACAGAGGCAAGCCTGAGATTATGTAAGAATGACTTAGTAGAGATAAGCATTTTTTTCTTGTGAGACATGAACCCAGTTATAGTGGAGAGCAGAGAACAAAGCGTTCTCCTGCAGCAGGGGACATATTTGATGACCTGATGCAAATCTTACACTTTTGAAAGTGCTTGATATTGCAAGAGGCACTTTGTAGTGTGTACTCCACTCAGCACATTTGCTATTTCATTTTAATATATACTATTAGCACAGAAGAGGAGAATGTTTTGAAACAGAAATTACATAAAGCATTGGCACTGTCTGTTTGGGGAGCACAAGGTGAAAGGACAAGCACACCCAGATGCCCTAGTGTGCTTCCCTTTGTAGCCAAAGGATCACAGTAGAGTCAAATGCACCAAGAGTGAATGTAGCAACTACTTACCCATAAATAGGATTTTCAAAGAGAATGAGTTACTGAGTAAACTTCTTGGCATATCTAAGGCCCTCAATAACTAGAAACTCATTTTTATTAGGCCCATTCTTATAAGAACATTTTGACTGCTGACCACTAGAATACTCATTGGCCCTTAATAGGCACCATGAATAGTCTGATGAAAACTCTTTTAGGCTGTTTCATGGCACTTAAAAATGCTTCCAGTGGACTTACCTTCCTCCATTTTTTATAATAGATTTTCTACAAAATTGTTCAATCTAAGGAAAGCTTTCAGATCTCTCCTGTGAATTCATCATTGACCTCTGAGTTTCAAAATCCTTACAGACTCATGCCAACATATTTAAGAAGCAAGCAAAGAGAAAACACCAGCAACAAAGCCAGCTCAGCCCAGCCCAAATGAACAAGACCCAACTTCAGAGCTCAGTGGGAAAACCAGAAAAAGGGTTTTTGACCAAGCCTCTGTGTATCTCACCCCATATTCTTTTGTTTCTTGCATTTGAATGTGGCACTTGTGGTCCCTGTCTTTTCTTTTCCAACCTTCCCAGTAAACCCAGTTCTGTGAATAATAACCTGTGTTTCTTACAAGCTTCAGTGGCCACACTTACAGGAGGAAGAACTAGCTTTCAAACAGAAGTGTGTAGTGGAGTGACAGGTTCTTCAATTCCATTGCTCCTGGGTTCTCTGCTTAATGGACTTCCACTGTTTTGGCATAACAACTTATAACATTACTGTTAGTATTTACAAAAACCTTTCAAAACCACAGAAGTAAATAAAGGTTTGCGTTTCTATTTGTTTTGCTAAAGTCTCTCAGTTACTGTCCAAAATATAAGTTTGAGACAATAGCAATAATAACCAAGTTTTATAACTCAGCCATCAGTTGTTACAAATAGATTTCCTATTGCAAGCTGATGAACCATATTGTTAATTGACAATTAAGACTGATGTGCACCTATTGGACTAGCTTTAATTAATTTGTTCCCTTGGCTGATCAGTAAGTTTCAGGAGTAAGCACACATGCTTATTTGGGGGCCTAAGGGGCGCATTTATGGGTCTGAAGATGAATTTAAAGGTCATAATGCCCAAGAAATTTGTGCCTATTTCTTATTGAGAATGGTAAAAATGTGTGTTACTATAGGGCTGATAATGCAGGGTTCTTTCTACCTTTGGTAATTTCATATTAACAATACAGCTGTCTACTTCGGGGAAGCACCCAAACACTTGGCAGAAGCAGTACCAATGGTTCATTTCTAAATTCTAAATTATTCTTCTCTTCTTATTTCAGGTTTGAGTTTTTCCTTCTCAAGACACAAAAAAAAATAGCAGAGAGAGAGAGAGAGAAGCTTTTTTTTAAAAAAATATTTCAAGTATTTTTTTGTCTCAACTTTCTTCTCCCTCTCTTCATTTGACCCTTCATATCAGGTGTGTGTGAAATTGTCTCTTTTCCATTATATCATGCACATGTAATATCTATCATATGTTCCTAGGGAATAACCTGCTCTCAGTTAGTAGAAGTAGAAATATAAATTGGTGTTGCTTTTCTTAAGCATATTTACATTTAAAAATCTGATCTTGAGTTTGTATTTGAAAATGTAAAGAAGTTAACAATGGCTAACTGGACTAGGGAGCATAGAGCATCTGGTTGAAGCAGTAGATTGCGGCTTTTCTCATGTAGCCCTTTGAACTTTATAATAATTGGAAGTCAACAATAGCACCTGTGGCAGTTGTTGAGAGGCTTGTTCCCCATAAACTCATAAAGTAACTTATTTTAGATTTCAGATAAAAAGGGATCACACTAGTGCCTTGAAAAATTACCTACTCATTTTGCTAGTTCCTCCCACTTCTCTGTAAGTTTAGCTGATATATGAGAAGATAATTGGGGAAGGGCTGGAGAAATGGCTAAGACAATCAGAGCCTTGCTATTTCAGAGGACCCAGGTTTGGTTCTCAGTACCAATGTAGTTATTCACAACTGTCTATAACTCTAGTTCCTGGGGATTCACTCCTTTCTTCTGACATCCTCAGGTTCAGGCACACACATGGCACACAAACCATTCATGCAACAAAATAAAATAAAATAAAATAAAATAAAATAAAATAAAGAAACCTAATAAAAATGAGTATGATTGATGGCTGGAGAGATGGCACGGCAGTTCTTTCTACTTTTTCTATTCTTACAGAGGACTAGAGTTTGGTCTCCAGCATCAGAATTTGGTGGTACCAATTGCACCAACCACATGAATCTCTTGCTCAAATGTATCAGATGGACCTTATCTGGCCTCCAAGGAGATCTGCATTCACATGTGCACATACTGTCACACAGGCACACATACATAAACACGTACAGAAATATTTAGAACTTGTGATGATTCTGGAACAAGACTGTGACATGAACATGGGGAAAGCAAAAGGAAACAAGAAAATATGTGACTAATAAGTAAATGATTAGTTTCAGAGATTAAAGACTTGTAGAAAAGGATGGATTAAAGCCTAAAAAGAAGAGCCAAAAGACCCGTGTTCTAAATAAAAGAGAAGTTATACAACACCCTTCCTGATTACTCTTCCAGTTTACTACACAACGGGGTCTACCTTGCCATGTTCTTGTTGATAGCAACTTCATCAACTTTCTTATTAAAGCCAAATTGGATTTAGTGCTGTCAATGATAGACTATCTATATGCCAAGTCTATCCCTTGTATAACTGATTGGGCCAAGACCAAAACTGTGAAATTGAGACAGAAATATTGAGTGGCACCAAAGAGAGTTGAGGATTTATAATTTGACTGACTTCATACACACACATAAGAACCTACGCTGACAATAATTTGGTACAAGTAACTGAGCATGAGTTTCTTTGTGGCTGTCATTAACCAGTACCTTAAAAGCAGAGTCTAGATCTTGGAGTTTATCCTTGGAATATCCTTGAAATATCAAGTATATGTCTAAATACAGCTACATTATTGAATGGATGCTGGATGATTATAGAGTCCCATGTTTCTAATTCTTAGAAGACAAAATTATCCTGCCTTCCTTTTTTGAGCAACTTTTTATGTTGCCAGTTAATTAAATACCTTTTAAATATTTATAAATAAACATATCTTTGAAAAATAAAAGATGATTACAGAGATATAAAAACAAACAAATAAATAAACAAGAGAAAACTCAAAAGTGTGGTAGATATCTGTACACTGTCTGATTCACTGAGCAAATATTTACAGAGCCGCTAGAATTTTTTCTTCCATTAAAGAAAAAAACTAATCTTAAAAATAACCTGAGAATAATAAAGTCTATTGTGAGAAAAAGAACTTTTAAAGGACTTCCCAGTCCACCTGCTGATAGAAACAAATGCCTGTGCCCTTGTTGCAGGAAGCCATAGGAGCTTTGTATGTGCCCAGCCTACTCAGCCCACCAAAGCAACCCTGCCATCTCTATTTTAGGGATGAGAACAAAGAAGGTTTTTTGATTTTAAATTAATCTTCCAGGTATTTTACTTCTTTGACTCCATCCAGATTTTGTCTCATATAGAACAGACAAATCAACAGACAAAACAAAAACAACAACAACAAAAAAAAAAAAGCAAAAAGGAAAAGAAAAAGAAAACAAGAAAAAAAAAAATGACCCAGATGTTCTAAAATGGCTTCTCTTTAAAATTGATTTGCACTTCACTTGAGGGGAGTGTGAAGTCAGGAGGTTTTTAGTCTTGCTGGTGATTAGCTTCCCATGCTATAAATATTTGACAGAGTTCACCATGCTCTTGCTCAACTTTCTTCCCTTGAGAAATAGTTTTTATTTGAGTCAAATCTGCTTCTCTTCATACAAAATCTATTTAGAAAAGAGATTCTTACTTTTTTGTCATAGCACACCAAAACTTCCAGGGCCCTTTGAATCCTTTTTAACACAAAGCCACACCGTGTGAAAGGCAGGCTGCGACCAGTACAAACATCCAGTCATCAGAGGCTTCCTGTGTAATTAGTAATGTGAGAGCAGTCATGGCATTCTGAGATGTGTACATATCTATTCGGGCAGAGGGAAATCCTATAATTAATTTTGAAGCTGTTATGATGTTTCAATTGATTCAGATCAGAAAAAGGAGAACAATTAAGAAGAATCAGAAAACAATATCCCTTTTAGTATTCTTAAGGGAAGAGAAAAATTAAATAGGAGTTTAATTGAAAATTCTGATGTCTATGAGAGAAAAGGAAGGTTATGGAAAGAAGATTCTTGATTTACTCTGGGTACACCAGCATTGAGCTGGCATCTTGTGCAGGATAAGTCTGAATTTCAATATTGACCACCCCTTCTTCAGGATATAAAATTATGTTTCAGGAAATTGTGTGATTCTTTGAACTTGAATCCTTCTATAATTGTTGTACCAGAGTAATGACATTAAATATATTTCTTTTCAGCAGTAACTATGAAATGCCATTATTTTAGTACATTTATGACCTTCTGTGTGTATTTGACCTCCTGAGTAGAACATATTAGAATATATGTACCTGTATTCAGAGCCCATAGACTCTAACACTGTCTTAATATGCTTATTTAACAGAGAAAGCTTACTGATATGTTTCCAAGCCAATTATAGGGTTAAAGTTTTTAAAATAATATTTTAAACTTTATAAAACAACTTGGAAGATAAATCAGTAAGAATTACATGGCCAAAAAAATATTATCTTTCTATACATCTTTCAGTTACACATTACATAATTAATTATGTATTAAGTGTCTGCTATAATTATATTACAATTATAATTATGATTGCCACCACATATACAGCTAGAGTTTAAGTTGAACTCCAGTAAGGTTTGCAGGTTCCAAGTTAACATATATGGAACATATGTGCTAACAAGAAAATTATGTGGACAGTGGACAGATCAAAAAAAAAAAAAAGACTGGAGACAGCAATACAGTTTTCTTCTGGCAACCACAGGATCCACTGCTAATAGTGTGGTTTAAAAATATCAAAATGTCTACAAGAAATGGTAGAATTTTCATCTTAAAAGAGACCGAAATTAATATTCAATGCATTAAAAAATTGTGTAGTTTCTTTTTCACCTGAATAGTATAGTTGTATGGCCCGAAACCTCTTCATAAACCAGCAGATGAGACTGAGTTTTTTTGCTGACATTTAAGAACATTAAAGTCAATAGGGAATAGGATAAAAGTCCTATTTTGGGGAGACAACCGTCCCTGGATTCAGGCTGGAGACGAGCTATAGCCAATAATGCAAAACTTCCCACTTGTTTGTGTTTAGCATTATGTTTTCCTTGAATCCAAATTCTTAGCTATCTTGGAAAAGACTGTTTCAGGAAGTCAGACAATATGAACTGTTGTTAATCTGACCATTGCCTTACTTGAGTTCACTATATTGGGTGAAGCAGTAAAAAATGGTTAATGGTAATGTAATAAGTAAGCTATGGAGTGTTCAAATTCATACCTACTTCATTACCATTGCTGTCTTGTGTCTCATTGTACATACAAATCTAGGCCCATTCATCCACGAGTCTGCTCTTAGCTGGTACTACGCTTCCTCATCTTTCTCAGTCTCTCTCCCTTGATGCCTGAGGGTAACCAGCTAAGACCCGTTATTGGTAGACTCCAGGAATTTCCTGAGTTTTTTTGCATTTTTACCAAGCCTTCACTGATGAAACAGTACAGACAAGAAACACTGCATTCACAGCAAAATTGGTTTGAAATTTTGGAAGTTTCAAACTGCTTTTGTGCTTTTGTTCCAATTAGTCAGCCTAGACTTTCTAGACCAGAATGACATTACCTTCACTTTATTCCCAAAGATATGGGAGAGGAAAGAGATGGGGGAGGTAACAGAGGAAGGAAAAGAGGAGAGGGAGGGAGGTTTTTTTGTGATTTTCTTTGTAATGATTTTCTATTACTGTGATAAAACAGTATAATCAGTGACTTATAGAAGAAGTGTTTGTTTGGGTGTGTAGTTCCAGACTCTAAGACCATGGGAAACAAGGAAACAAGCAGCAGAGCTGGCTGCAGAAGCAAGAAGCTTTGAGCTTACATCTTTAACCATAAGTACAACATAGATAGGGCCAACTAAAGTCAGTGAAGGAAGGCTTTTAATCTCAAAGCTTGCCCCAGTGATATTCTCCCTCCAGCAAACCTGCCCCACCTAAATGTCTTTAAACAGTGCCACCACCTGGGGACCAAGTGTTCTAATGCTGGAGACTGTGGAGAACATTCTCATTTAACCACTGTAGTTTCTTTGATAGTACTGTTAGGATTTACTATTTATTCTGCCATCCTTTAAAGCTTTGGCAAGTGCCCTAGTCTTTAGAGTTTTGCTCTAGATGATGGGCATGAAGACATTTGCATTCCAATGGATCAAAGTGATTTGGAGACTAAATTGCAATCTTTTCTAAAACAACTCGATTTTAAAAGGGCAAGTTTGGGTTTCCTGTAATTACATAATAAAAGAGACTTTAGGTTTAAGAAGCAGGAAATCCCAGCATCTATTCCCTCCAATCATCCCTGGCTTTCACTTTTGTTCTTTCATTGAATAACCATGTAAATATAGAGCCAAGGCCTGCTTACCTGGTCGCTAAGGCCTCTGTTGCCTTGGTAACTAAACTTTTCAGAGATTATAAGAAAATGTTTTCTTCAGCCTTGGAGCTGCTTTAATACTTTCAAATGTCAGAAAAAAAGGCATCTATATTCCCACAGGTGCTGGTGTGAATAGGGGCAAGAGATACTATTTACAAACATGTTCAGCAGATTCTTCATCAGGAAGCAACCTTCAAAACATGTACATAAATTTTAAAAATCAAAAGAAATGCCAATAAAATATGGGTATTAAGACATCCTTTGATGGTTACCTACAGGAATGGAGACCTTTGATTTCCTCCACTTACTCATTTTGTTATTATTATTATAATTACCAGCAACATTATTATCACTATTACTATTATTATTATTGAAACTTTTTTTCAATCCTGAGATAGGATTTTTTTATGTAGCCTTGGTGGTCCTGGAATTTGTTATGTGGTCCATAAAGTTTCCAAATTCACAGAGGTCAGCTTGCTACTTCCAAGTGCTACCATGCCTAGCCTTCTGACCCACTTCAGAGGCAATAGAAACTTAGTTTTGTAATTGCTAAGGGTCACAGGAGTATCCACACTGAGTTTTGTCGTGAGATTGCACCCATATGCTTCATCCACTAAACCGCAGACATTTGAGACTATCTTTAACTGGTACTTAGCCTGGACCATTCCCTTAAGTCACTTGGTATTTTGAAGAAGATGATGTTCAAACCCTTCTCTAATTCTTGTTCTTAATCTGTTCCTTCATCAGAACATCTGGTTGTAGAAGAAGGAATTATTATCATCAAGAACAAATAGTTAATTAGGTCTTTGTTTTTTCTGGACATAACCCTTAAGGAACAAGTAATCTGGTGCCTGATGGCATTACCTGCTGGACAGTGCCAGAACATGGGTCAATTTGAAATATACATTCATTCTTGCTCCAGTCAGACCACAGCTATTTCTCCTGGTCAAGTTAGTACCATCTGGGCTCACTCACTCTAGTAATGCAAATATTATGAAAGATAGTAATAAAACCACATTAGGACTAATTATGCTATGTGAGCTACAAGTGTGTGCTCCTGTCCTGCTGTGTCTTGCCACAGTGTCTACTGCCCTCAGAAGCTGTGGACACACGTGAGTCTTGTCCATTTATATGAGAACTTCTAAACTTTCTCCACTCTAGTGTCATACCAGAAAGACTCCCCTTCTCATGGCTGGCTCCACACTGGCTAGCCAGAAGAAACTATTCATTCCTCAAATATGAACTAGAGTTAGAGGTCCTTGATGTCTGTGTTTACCCTATCGTATTTTGACTGCTCCACATCTTACCTATTTGCTTTTATGAATAGACAAACACAAAGTGATTATTTCATTCCATTTTTTCTGCCTTTTTATTTTTCTATCAAAGTCTGTCTTAGAGAAACAAGATTCTCTCTCATTTCCAATTTTTGACCATTTTAGCCATTTTTTACTCTATTCTTTTCTTCAATTACACTTTTATGTTTAAGTTTTAATGGGGGTCAAATTATTAGAGCATGATCTAGGATAGGCATTTGTTATATGAAATCCACAAGAGTCTGTAAAGGGGATCAAGGGTTTATTAAGATATAAATGAGAAGAAACATGTTCATTAATGCAGAACAAAGTAAACAGCCATAATTGTCCCCAGTTCTGGGCAGGGGTGGGGGGTAGTTGATGGAACCAGCTGTCCAACCTCTGACCACCCTCCTAAGAGAGAGTGAGCACACACTCTTCTCAGTTTTAAGCAATCATATACCTAGGGAAAAAAGAAACATGTCTATTGGGCCAAATACCCCAAGGTCATTGGCAGAGTGAATTTCCACAACAGACATTCTCCAATGAAGGGCATAGAACATAAGGTTTTTCAAACACTGTATTTAACAGCTATCACATGTACAGTCACTATTATTACTTCAGAACATCCTGGGAGAAGTAGAGAAGGCAGGAGGAGAGTGAAGGCTTTAAACAGTGGCAAAGAGCAGAAACATTAGCTGAAGAAAGGCCTTGGAGAGCAAAGGTAAGTAAGGGTGGACTCCAATGGGCAGTGGGCATAAACGAGCTTTACAACTTCCTTACACCAGCCTGAAATATGTCGAGAAGAGAGACAATATGGGAAGAATAATAAAACCAGACAAGAAAGGGGATGCTGTGAGATACTAGAAGTTTTTTATAAATGCTGCTTTCATGGTATTTTCATGACTTGTATTTTTTACTTATATTTAGTTCAATACATTTGAAAGAAATAAAGTGGCTGGGTTTTATATCGGGGTGGAAAGTGGAGACTGAATCAGGTTAGGAACAAGTGCAAAGCACAAAGGGTGTGAGAAAGTGGAGGCAGCCACCTGGGTGTCACAGGTGAGGCGTGAAGAACAATAGTCTTTGAAAATCATTGTGTTAAATTAATTTTCTTATGCAAAACTTAGTACATTTTCCTCAACATTAGTGAGAAGTTCTTAGAGGGCCTGTTGAAGTTGGTTTCTTCAATGGATATTTTGATTCTGTGTGAGTCCCACACTTGCAGGCTCGTATTTGTCACTCCAAGTGCATGGTAGAATTATCCCTGCCACACCAGAGGCCTGGGTTTCATTCCATGTTCATATCAACCACTGCAATTACAAGTTCTGAGTCCAGAAGTGAAGCCCTGTTCCTCTCATCTGTTTCCTCGAAGGGTCATGAGTGAGTTTGTGAGTTTCTCCAGTTTTCACTTGTCATACCAGTGAGGCAAATACTCCACTGAGTTATCAAGATTGAGTCTCTGGTCCATCTACATCCATCCTAAAGTACTGTGTCCTTGCACATCCAGTTCATTCTGTTAATTAAGGGGTAGATAAATACCAGGTCATTAATGAAAATCAGTTAAAGAAAAAAATCAAAAGGTGGAAAACATTCTAGAAGTGACCTGTTAATTCCTGTGAGATTCTTTATTACTTTGCTGGGAAAATAATAAACCATTACCAGTACAGATAATTGTCAAGACACCTTTATAAGAAAGGCATCTTAACTGGGTGTGGTAGCACATGACTTTAATTTCAGCACTCCAGAGGAGGCAGAGGCAGGCAGAGCTCTTTAGTTTTAGGTAAGCCTAGACTACAAAGTGAGTTCCAGGACAGCCAGGGCTACCCAGAAAAATCATGTCTCAAAAACAAACAAACAAACAAACAAACAAAAAGCCACCCCCCAAAAAGGAAAGAAAGGAATTTTAATTAAAGATTCTATTGGAAACGTATGTGACCTAATTTAATTTTTAGGTCATGGAGCAATAATAACTTTCCTATTTAATAAGTTTCTTAGTTCTTTTGAGCATTTGTTATTTGAAGCAATGCTGTCTATTTGGACCAAGCACAGGGGAAAAGAATATTTATGGTGTTTGCTTTGTGTTTGACTGAGTTCTAGAATGTGGGCATCATTGTAGGGCACAGGCTGTGTAAAACCCCATTCAGCCCAGCTTCCATCCTACTCAACTCCGAAGACATAAGGAGCACAGATTTATATCACTGCCTGGGTTCATGGGATATGGACAGGAGGGCTGTGAAATTTTACATATAGGTTTTATATTTGGTGCTGAATGAGTTTACTTTTGACATCTAAAGGTGTCTTCCCAGATCAAAAAGATTAATCTCAAGTCAAAAGAACAAAAATGTAGAACTCTAAAGACAGGACACTAGGAAAAATACCTTTAAGGAGAAAAACAACAACAACAAAATTTTATTAGAAATAACAGCATCAAAAGTCTGGAAAATGTACAGGTTCTTTAATTATTGGTCATAGATACACTGCAATTTGGGACACATTGTTCTGTTCATGGAGGAGCTGGAGATGGCTCAGCAGTTAAGAGCACATGTTGCTCTTCAAGAGGAAATGGTGGGAACTTAACTCAGAACAAACTGTAAGCAAATAAGTGACCTGTACCTTTGGTGGATGAAAGAATGTCTCATCCACACATGGTTTTTACTCTACAGTTCTATAGCATGAGTCTAAATGTATATTGTCATTAACTGATTTAATAAGTGAGTGAAGGGTATACATGAAATATCTCTGAGTGTGCATATGTGCTTGCTGTATGTATATACAGGTAATAATGTATATTACTTTTCTTGAAAAAAAAGGCTGGAGAGATGGCTCTGTCTTCTGATATTCCAGATTAATTTTATTAAATATATATGGCCACAATCAGCTGCTTCAGTATACTTGTCTGTGGGGTGCATTCATATTGAAGCCATAATGAGAATGATCTTTTAAACACAGTCTATGAGGTTCATGCTTTGAGCTCTCATGACAGAATACTTGAGTCTGGTTAATTCCTAAAAACACAAATTTATTTTTACATTTTCTAATGTAAAGTCCATGGTCTGCAAAGTCCATGGTCAAAGTGTCATCAGCTGAGTCTTCCTGAGGTAGAGGTGAAAGCACAGGGAGGTACTGCCTTCCTCTACTGTGCCCTTTCATGTGGAAGAGCTCCAGTCCCATTAATAGGCGTCTTTTTTAAGGTTTGAACCCCTAATATGTTCACAGTGATAACACCTTTTGAGAAGATACTTTCACACCATCGAAGAGTCCCTATTTGTCACTCCAGGATTCTAAGACATCCCCACAATGGCAGTAAGATGACATTGTGAACAGAGTGGGAATGAGACTAAGTCCTTACTGAGAGGGTCTGGTAGGTTATTCCTTTAGCTGTGGTTAATTAAAAGACATTTGTTATTTGTGATCAACTTCAACATTATCCATCATCAAGTATCCTCCTGTCAAGTTCTCTTTGACTTTATCCTGATACCCTTTAATTATTTACTAGTGAGATGTCTTAAGGCAGGGGAGGGCAGGTGGGGGAGGCACACTGAGATATCTGGACAAATGAGTAATTTATAATGGAACTAAAATATTCACAAAATGACAACTCAGATATTTTAATTAACACCATCTATTCTATTTCTGTTCTAAATGGTGAATTGTAGCCTCTAAATAGTACTTGTTTTGCAGTGAATGGAGCTTTCCTGATTTGAACAGGCAAAGCCGAAGGCATTGCTTCTTCTCTCAGGTGATCTCTGCAGATCTAGAGAACCTGCACTGTCAGTCCACCAGCATTATGATGAACGGAGCTCTCTCTCATGGCTTCGTTTCCTTAGGGTGTGATGCTTGGGTTTTCAGGACAAAAGGTCACTTAGCTACTTAATAATTTTGCTCATTGAATTGTTAGTTCTATAAATACATACTTTTTTTCCTCCAGAGGGAGGGCTTATGTATACGGGATTGGGTAAATCATGATATAGTCATTTGGGAGGGGATTCCAGATAGAGCTTTCCTTTGTAGACCTGGCTGTTCTGGAACTGTCTCCAAATTTTGGGATTAAACGTGTGTACCATTATTGCCCAGCCAAACAAAAGCTGAGGATTTAAAAAAATAATTATTTACTTTTATTTCATGTGTATTGGTGTTTTGCCTACGTGTATGTCTGTGTGAGAGTGTTAGATCCCCTAGTGTTAGATCCCCCTGTACTTACAGAGAGTTGTGAGCTGCCCTGTGGGTGCTGGGGATTGAACCAATCCTCTGGACAAGCAGCCAGTGTTAATATAGTCTTGTTCACAGGTCTGGAGTCTTAAGAAAAAATGACAAGAAAGTGAAGATGCCTCAGCAAACATACCAAGCTTCCTTACACAGAGGCCTTAGTCAAAGACTTCTAGGCTCTAGGGACTTGAACTATCATATACTATATTTATTTTACATATTACTGGTCAGAGGAAGTTGCAAGGTGGGTGGGATGCAAGGGGGTAAGAGATTCCTGAGCTTACTGGACTAGTAGTACAGCGTGTTACAAAGTGTGTGAACAGACAGTCAAGAATCACTTTATGTACAATAGCTGTAAGCATTCCCAACAGGAATCTCGACAGCTACACAGTGCAGCGGACCCCAGCATGGCAACATGAAGTCAAGTATGCTGGCATTTACCTGGGACATGGCAGAGTGGCTGTGGGTACCAAATAGAGGTCACGCCCCGCAGGAGTGGCTATGTAGATATGGCCCACCCTCCCTCTTAAAAGAAAACACTCACACGAAAGTCTTTCTCTTTTCATTTGTGTTTTTCCAGCCTCCTTGCTTCCCGGTTTAATAAACTCTAGTGTGGTACCCTGCAGTGTGATTGTTAATACGCGCAAAAAACCAACAGCCACACCAGGAAAGGGCTGTTCCCCTGTTTGGCTGTTTGTATTTATTAGTGGTTCTCAGATTTTTTTTTCATCTAAAGGCCTGTATCTGTCTCTATTAAAGTCCATATTACATTAGATAATGGCATTCTGAAATCCCTGGTTTTGTGTTTAGATTGTGAATTTTGTATTTTAACTCTAGGGCACAGCATGGGGCCTGGCACACCCAGAATCTTTCTCAACATTAATAACCAAGACTCTAGGAATTAAGAACTTTTCAAAGATGATACAGAAAATAAGCTCAGATTCATTGCTGAGTATCTTTCCTCAGCAAATTAAAAATGGCTATTCAATGGGGCAGTCTTAACAGCATGGCTATTAACAATTAAGAAAGAATTGAAGCAGAGCTCCCTTTACAAATCAGCATTATCCTATGGTTGACTATGATTGGACAGCCTCTTATCAATATCTTTTGGGTGCTTGTGCTTGGACAGGTTCAGTGCCACCTTGATTTCCTGCATAAATCCAGGGACCTGAGCATCAGCATCCCCTGGAGGGCAGTTATTAGTACAAAATCTCAAGCAACACTCCAAATGGACTGAGCCAGGATCTGCATCCAAACTCCTATTGCACCTTGAGTGTCTGGAAGCACCTAGTTAGAGAACATTTCCAGATTCTTCTCATGACCTTCTGTTGTAGAATAATTTTTTTTTGTATACTGTGAAAATGTGTCTTTGCCAAGGCACCTTCTGATTAGTTTGATAAAGAGCTGAATGGCCAATATCTAGGCAGGAGAGGCTAGATGGGGCTTCAAGGGCAGAGATATATATAGAGAAAACAGGAGGTGAAAGATGGAAGAGGGGAGAAAAGCCAGGAGGCAAAATTCAGATAAATATATATGAATTAATTATGTTACAACAGCTAGTGGGACAAGCCTAACCTATAGGCCAAGCTTTCATGATTAGTAATACATTTCTGTGTCATGAGCTGGGGACTAGCAGGGGAGTGGGGTGGTGGGGTGGTGGTGGCTAACTTCAGTGGTGTTTGTTGGGGGCCATAGGTGGGCAGCAGTTGAAGGGGTCCTATCTCTTACTGAGAAATTCCCAAGGCTTGGGACAGTCCCTTCCTCACTCAAAGCCACTGCCAATTCATCAAGGAATATTGAGAGTGTCATCAAATCCTACAAAACCTCATATTTACATGCCTTTCTCCACTTGCTGGGGTTGCCTAAAAGTTGATAGCTCAGTTCCTCAGCTGAGGGGTATTCAGATGACTTTAGAGCTGTTATCCAGTTGGAGAATAACAAAATCAGAACAAAGAGAGATGGTGTCAGTGGCTGCATGGCAGTCATTTATTATTATTATTATTATTATTATTATTATTATTATTATTGCTGCTCAAGCTATCTAAGAAATGAAGGCAATCTAGTGCAGGAATTCTCAGCTTTATCACAAATCTGAGACACAGTGAGGACTTATAAACTCCAATAGATTTCTGGGATTCTTCACTTCATGGTTTCTAAAGTTGGTCTGGGTAGGCTTGAGGGCTTGCTTTTCTGACACTAGATGCTAAAGTCATTACTATGGAATATACACTTTGAGAACAATTTGTCTAGCATTAGATTACTGCAGTTCATAACAAAGACCAAGGAAGACTGTTCAGAGATCATTACTAGAGCACATGCATGTGCATATACATTCTCTCTCTCTTCCTCTCTTCTTTTTTTCTTGATAGGCAAGATGTTGTAATGGTTGGCACCATAATTCTTGTCAGTTCAAGTATTTGTTAGGATATGTGGAAAGTGCCCAAACTGTTTCTCAGTTTCCTTACCTGTTGGATGAGGTAATTCAACATTCTAATTCAAGGATTTTGTGCACATTAAATAAATAAGCATAAAGCCTTACAAAACAACTATTAGAGAAACAAAAGAACGAAAACTCTAGTTACTATACCTCCTCCTACAAGAATGGATTATTCTAGAACTCTCATACAGAGCCTGCCAGCTCAGAAATGTTACTACTCTCTTAAACAACGACACCATGAAAAGCTTAGTGCCCACCCCTGTGGTATATATCAGCCCAACTAATTTAGAACAGTAGCTTTTTCTAGTTTAATTCTGTGCTGGAGACCATGACAAATACTGGCAGGTAGCTGACCAATTTTTACTTTCATTCTTTTATTTATCTATGGCTACATACCAAGCTAGCCTCAAACTCTGTGCCTTCAATGTGCACTCCCTAGTTTACCATCTGTGAGTGAAAAACCAAAGAACAGCTTTGCTGGTAGCACTTCCAGTTCAGAATCTCAAGAGTTTCAGTCAGAATGTCTGTTGTGGCTGAAGTCAGTAAAAATACCTTCCAACTAGTAGATATGCTTCCAAGGTGGGTCACAGGTTCTGGGGACTTATTCCTGTGTTGTGCAGAGATGTTTAAGTGCCTTGCATGAAAACACACTTGTCTTAAAGCCAGTGACCCAACAAAGAGCAAAACTTGGCTCAAGCTGCCATTTCTATAGCACCTTACTTACTAGCTTTACACATCATGCATCAGAATGTCTGTGCTTATACTATTCTTCTAAGTACTTAAATAGCAACAGAAGAATAGCATGTGTTCAGTGCACATGAACTCTTGTATTGGTGGGGTTGAGGGAGGTAAAGGCAACATTAAAGGGTAAATATAAGGAGGAGAAAATTGTTAGAGCTGCTTATTGTCTGAGTTTCCTTTCCTGTTTCTTCAGCAAAACACTTGGGCAAAAGCAATAGGGAAGAAAATGCTTATTTTAGCCCACAATTGTGTATTAGAGTCCATCATGCAGGGTAGTCACATCAGGAGCACATCATATGCATGCTAAGAATGTGTGAATGTCAACACTCATCTCACACTCTCCAAAACAGTACACAACCAAAACCCAGAAATAGGACACCTACATTCAGGCACATGCAGAGCCCAGCCTGATCGAGACAATTTTTCATTGAAGTTCTCATTCCATGTGATTCTAGGTGCTTTCAGGTTGACTTTTAAAACTGTTAGAACTATCTGAAAGCTTGACTAACATCACAGAAACAGAAGATTTGGAAGAACAGTGTCCATTGGTAAATAACTGTATTCTAGGATAGGAATATACAAAGGCACCAAAAAGTGATACAGCTCTAACACTGTGTGTAGGAAAGTTAATATTATTAACAACTAGAGGGAATAATTGGAGGAATGTCTGTCTACCGGCCTGAAGAAATGTCAAGGTTACACACACCTGAAAGAGGGATAACATGAGGAAAGGAAAAGGAAAGTATTCATAATCAACAGTGAGAGTCTGGGCTAGACTCATTCTTACACAAAGGTTCTCTATAAACTACTCAAGCACCACTGCCCTCCTGCATGTGTTTACTCACTACAATGACATCAAGATCAGAAATGGAGGTGGTTCAGAAAATAATAGCAAGTCCTAGATACCTTTATATCACTTTGAAGAGACTCCAGAAAAGACAACTTACAGAAGAAAGATGTTGGAAATATCACTGTGTTTATGTAAGAATATGTGCCACATTTGTTTATGTTGTGGAATATTATTTTATCTATGTAAAGATGGGTTCTATTTGTTTATGCTGCATTTGTTTAATCATGCAAAGATGTGCTGCTGTTTTACCTGCCTGTTTAAGGCACTTGATTGGCCTAATGAAAAGCTTACTTTCCAGTAACTAAGCAGTAGAGGGACAGGCAAAGCTAGTGGGAATAGAGAACAAATAGGAAGAGAAACCTAGGCTCAAGAAGAGAGAGAAGAAGGCAGGAATCAGGAGACACCTGGGGCTGGCCAGCCAGCCTCCATCCAACAACACATGGAGTAAGAGATACAGAATGAAAGGAAGGTAAAGAGCCCCAAGGCAAAACATACATGAAGAGAAACAAGTTTAATCAAGTTATAAGATCTAGCTAGAAATAAGCATAAGATAGGGTCAAGAATTCATAACTAATAAGTCTCTGATTTTTGATTTGGGATCTGGTTTGTGGTGTAAAAGAAAGCCTGTTACAAAAAGAATTTATTGGTGTTTACAGTTTCAGAGGATGAGTCCATGACTATCATGTTGGTGAGCATGGCAGCAGGCAGACAGGCATGGTGCTGGAGCAGAATCAAGCTAGCCTGGCACATGCAACAGTGAACATGAGAGATCTCTAGACACACAGACACACTCATATATGGTAGGGAGTAGAGAGAGACAGAGATTGGAATGTGTGGATATTTGTTAGATATTTAATAAATCCTGAAATATCAGAGGCAGCACACAGTCAAATTCTAGGCAGACAGCTCAGGAAATACTTGATCCTTGAATACAAGGATAAATAGCTGAGTCAATCATACACACCTTAACCCCAGCACAGGGAAAGAAAGCAGGGAGTGGTGACCTACACCATTAATCCCATAACTCCAGAGACAGAACTTTTTCTGTTTCTGTGAGTTCAAGGCTACATGTCTTTAGTTCTAACCTGGATGGGATAGGGTATATAATGGCTCATAGAAACCCAGCAGAAGCAGAAGCAGAAGCCACTGGCAGAAGCAACAGGCAGAAGTGACCAGCAGTGGTGAGGCTGAGGAAGCTGCAAGACAGCTAGGTGAGAATTGACTGTGGTGCTTCCTCACTCTGATATTTCAGCCTTCCCCTAGTATTTGGCTCTGAGTCTCATTTTATATAACCTCAATTCGTGCAACTACAGGGATGGCCATGGGTGTCATGGTTTTTGAAACCTCAAAACCTTCCACCAATGACACACTTTGAACAAAGCCACACCTCACAATCATTTCCAAACAGTTTCAACATTTAGAGATTAAGCATTAAGTACATGAGCCTGTGGAGGCTGTTCTCATTGAAACTACCACTTTGCTGCTCTTGTCAGAGTCCTGGCATCCATGTCAGGTGGTGTTATATATGAATTACATATGACATTACCATTAACATACATGTAACTCTATCTCCAAGGGGTTCATTACCCTCTTCTGGATTTCACAGGCACACACACGTGTACACACACACACACACACACACACACACACACACTTACACACATTTTACGAGACTGCAATTTTTCATAGAAGAAGAACAGAAAGAAAAACCAAATAGGAGCCACTGAAGGGGTTAAGGTAGCTCTGAGCACCCTGCATGTGAGCTACTCAGGGTCTTAATAAGTGTGCTAATACCTGTGAGTTCATATGAGCAGAACAAGTGGAAACCTGCCTTGCAGAAATTGGATTAAACAGTTGAAGGAGATAGTCATTTTAATAAGAAGCTTCTATATAAAAACCCCTGATACTTCATTATCTATTTATTCCTCTCAGTCACTCAATTTTATTTTATCCTTTATAATTAAAAAGGAGACAAAATCCAGTCTTTAAAAAAAGATCCAATGCCACCGTGTTTTGTGTAAACAATATTGGTTGCATGTAGTTCATTTGCCTACATTTGCCTAGTCATTCTCTGCTGTTGGTCTTCCTCCCCCCACCCTGTCTTAATGTGTCGCTCATGAGTTCCTCCCAGTTTCATGATGAGTAGAAATACCTGGTCATGCTGATGCTATTCATAGAATCATATACAGAATAACAACATAGCCTCTCTCTCTCTCTCTTTCTCTCTGTCTCTAGTCTGGACAGTATTTGTCACCCTTTCCATACCCTGGATATGCCATCTTCATTGTTTCCAGAAAATATTGGCTACCTTTCATTCTCCTATTTCTTCTTAGGTCCGCTGCCCCACCTTTCATTTGGAGGACTGTGCTGTGCCCTCGAATATTCAGGGTGAAGCTTCACAGGAAGCAATGACAGATACTGTCTGACAATGGTCCTGTCTCCCTCACAGACAAATGCATTTGTACATATATATGTATGCACACACATCATTACTGCATTACCTACTCTTTAAGAGTAACCATATAACTCCAATGATTACTCAGCACAACCAACACTACCAGAATAATCAAATTCCCAGCACACATTTTTCCTTAGTGAGTAATCTACAGTTTGGGACAGTTATATCTATTCAGCACTTTTAGTAAGAATCTTTGGAATTTATTCATGAAGGAAAGCATTAGGCCCTAAGGCTATTAGTGCTTAACTGGGAAGTTTGTCCAACACACAGACCTGAAGGGAGCTCTGTCAGGCTGCCTGTGAGGTTATGCAAGGCCTCAAGTTCCTGTGGAGATGGTATTCTGCAAATGTTAGAGAGTAAGTTCCTGTGTTTCTTCTTGGGTATGGGATGTTGATTGTGCTTCCTGGATGTAAAGGGGGAAATTGTGCAATTAAATCATTAATAGATTTCATAAGTGATGGAGAATAGCATGAGGAAGGCTTAGCAGGTAGGTGAAATGGTGAGTCTTGGCTTTTTACTTTAACCTACTGAGGGCTCTCACTTATTAGACGTAAATACTAAAAATATTTAAGGGAGGATGACAGGGGACAGATTTCTCCTCTGCAGACCGCCAGGAGTGGAATTGTGGGTCACACTATAAGGTTGTGCTTACCATTTTTATAAATGGGTAAGTATTTTCCAAGAGTTGGTGCTTCATTTTTGTCCCATATGAAATTTTTATCTCAGCAGCTGATTATCTTCCTTGCTGGTGTGTGAATGATGGAGGTGTGATTTTTCAAATGACTAATTATGTTGCCCATGTTTTCATGTGCTTGTGAATCCTTACTTGAAACTTAAACATTCTATTCTTATTGATTTATATAAACTTTTTACATATTCTAAATATAAACGTTTTCAAGAGATACAATTTGAAAATATTTTCTTTCAATTGGTATCTTGTCTTTTTGTTTTCTAACAATTTTGAAGCATAAAAATTTGCACTAGTTTTTTTTCTGCATAGTGTTTGAAAGAATTAATCACCTAAAAATGTGGTTGTATTATTTCTCCAGTGAAACAGAATCAGAAAAATACTCTGTTCATGTTCATCATTTCTTTTACTTGTAGGGATGTAGCAGAACGTCACTTCTCTAGCATTGAGTCTTCTCTGGGCTCCTTTGACCCTTCTAATCTCACAGATCTCCTTCAAAAAAGCTGTTGGTTCCTATTTTGTAGCTAAGAAAATGGAGGTTTTGGGTATTTGGTAACTTGCCCAAAACCAGGGAGATAGAGGTAGAGATAGATAGATAGATAGACAGAGAGAGAGAGAGAGAGAGAGAGAGAGAGAGAGAGAGAGAGAGAGAGAGAGAGAGAGAGAGCAAGTCAGAAGCTAGATTTGAATAAAGCTCCAAGCCCTGCACTTTGTAGACCAAGCTGGCCTTTCCTCAGGCATGCCAAAGCCAGGATCTTCCACAGCTGGCATCCAGTCAGGTCTTAGCTTTCTCTCTTGTCTAGCAGGTAATAGCTAATAGTCTTCTTCTGGCTGTCCCTCTGCCAGGTACAAAGGAACCCTGTTGTTCAAAATAGCAAAAGAAAAAATACTGTTTTATCTCAAATAGTTAATATTCATCAAATGTTAATGAAAATACCTACCAAATAATTACAACAAACAGGGTATCTGATTAAATGGAAAAGACGTCAACTCTGAATTTTTAATCTAAAAAGTAAAAAATGTTAGGTTAATAAGATCTAATTATATCATTAAATATTTAAAATTAGCTTCTTTAATAGATTTTATTTTTATTTAATATATTTCTCTTTTAAGTGTCTGTGACACTTTCATGAGATTGATACATAAAACCCTATCAACTCTTATGGCAAATAGAATTTAAACTTAACATATTCATCACATTGATCTCAAAATTTTCATTTTGTTTATTGTTCAGGAAAGCTAATAGCCCTTTTACTATTTATTATAATTGATATTTTTGCCACATAGAGTGATAAATAATTAATACCATTACAGGCACATGATGTGCAGTACACTTATTTGGGGAGAAAAATTACAACAGACCATTTGAGTAGTGTATTATAATTCCACTTTAATACTCTATACTTAAAATTAATGCTATGTTTTACAGGAAAACATAATTAACTTGGGAAATCTGTCTTGGAATGACCACACATCAGTAGCTGAAAATAAAGCAGGATGCAGTCTAAGCTGGCTCTGGAATTGCCATATTTCATGAGATTCTAGAGGATAAGGAAAATTACACACCTATTGCCCAGTCCTTCACACCCTGGGAAGGTGTTTATAAAGAGGAGGAATGGTCTTTTAGCCTTATGCTCACCACTCAAAAGCTGAGTTTGATTTTAATTTTTGTGTAGTTTTCATAATTGTGTTTTAATGGAAAAGCAACAGCTTGCAAAATTGTTAACAACTTAATTAAATTCATTAGATATTTCTATCTCACCATCAAAAGAATCTCTTTAAGGAGGTAGTGAAGTACACTCATTGCGTCTATATTGGCATGACTGAGTCAATTGTTCACACCTTCCCATGAGGCTGCTGGACTAAGTTCCAAGGTGGCATCTGGGAATGAGGATCAAGCAGTCAGTGCCATCTCTTCCTAGGCATGAGTTCACTGCTCAATTCAGTTTCTAGAGGTAAGCTCCTGAGGAAGGAGTACATTGTTTTCCCTCATTTTGTATTTTAACACTATCTGACTTGTGTTAATATTGAGAATATTTGAGAAGGATGAAGCAATGAATAATACAGTATTAGATCATAGAATTCTAATGTACAATGACCATATAAGACTGTAGTAAATTTAATAAAGTCAACCATATAGAGCAGACATTAAACCTGTCCTGAGCCTGCCATTCTTGGTGGGTTTGCCAGACATGCTGAGGCCTATGACTTTGCTCTAGGCTCACTTCTAAATCCACCGGCATTGTGCCTGAACATAAGGTTTATATTTACATTTTAAGTCAGACACATGCACACTGATGTCCTGCCTCTCAGAGCATATGATCATCTTATGGATTTCCTGGTGTCCCTTCCACAGCCATGACAGTTGTTTTGCTCTAGTGGTCTGTGTGCATGAGTGACTCTGGATGCTTGCCTTTAGCTGCTGACACCACTCACTCACCTAAACAGATGAAGCTGTACCAACTAGTATGTTCTGTGCTGGTCTTCTGCATCCTCCCTCTTCAACCATCTGCAGCTTCTAGCTCATGCCTAACTAGGCAGAATCACTATTGATTGGGTACTACACCTGAGAATCTCCCTGTGAATTCAAACCAACTGGGAATTTTCTTGAAACTATGGGGTTTCTTTTTCTTTCTCATGATTCCTTTACTGCGTGGGAACATTTTCTGCATAGATTATTCACACATAGACCTCAGGGTCTGCTTCTGGGGAATTTGAGCTAAAGTTTGAGTTTGCACTTGATAGATGGTACTTCTCATCTCATCTTATCTCTAAACCTACTGTAGGAATGTGCTTCTCTTCTATGTCTCTCTTTCTCTCTTTTAATGCATATGCTTAAGTATGTATTAAATCCTTTGCTTAATAAATATCAACTTCCCTTTAAAAATGTATTGCAATGCTGCATGTCATTATCTGATTGCAAGAAGCCCCCAAGATTCAGTTCTATTGCTATCTAAGAAGCCAACCTCAAGTACTCTCATGTGTCTGAACCAGACAGAGAAATGGTGTTTCTCTGTCTTTTTTATCTATACATTTATTAATTGGACTTTCTTATTTCATGACAGTTAGTGGATAAAAATATTTTAAAAAAACAAAACAAAAAATCTGTAAAATATATGTCTTGGAATTATTTGACTTCAGTCTGAATTTTACTGGTAGCATGAAAAATTTCAGTTAGGAAAACATAGACACTATTCTAGTGAGTAGACATCAGTCACAAGGGACAACAATTTGCACACAGCAGATGTTCAGAGAATAATATCAGATTCTGGGACAGTAATATATGTGTCTTCTCTTCTAAGATTCAGAGATAGGGAAACCTAAAATGTGATTCCAATGGCAGTCTAACCTAAGTCACTGAAAAAGAAGAAAAAGTGGGATAGGAATTGGGAGTGTTAGCCCCACAGCAAGCACATACTGAGATTGTTATGAAGAGACAGGTGTTATTTTTGTGGACAGTTCATTTTTATAAGCAATACAAGAGGATAAAGCAAAGCCTAAAGTCTCTGTATGACACAGGAAGGGTGTGCTTTCTGTACATATGAAATCTGGTTTTTAAAGAGGTATTTTATTATTTCTGTGTATGTGTGTGTGTGTGTGTGTGTGTGTGTGCATGCATGTATGTATACATGTATGGCCACAAGTATCCAAAGAGTCCTGAAGAGGGTGCTGTGTTTTCTGGAGCTGGAGTTAAGGCACTTGTTAATTGCCTAACACAGGGACTGGGAAATAAATGTGGGTTCTCCACAAGGGCTGCAAGCACTTTTAGCCACCTAGCCATCTCACCTATTATACTTGTCTAACATCTTATGTGTTGTATGAGGTTTCTGGCCCAGACATTTGGGCCTAACCTCAAGGTTCAGTCCCATTCCCAGCCCCACTGCTGCTTTGCCCCAAAGGAACACACAAAAGCTTATATTCATTTTACACTGATCGGCCTAGGGCCTATGCGTATAACTTGCTAACTCCTTCATCTTAATTTATTCCATGATTCTTAACCTGTTCAGCCATGTGGCTTGGTACCTTTTCTTAGAGCAACATTTCAGCTTCTTCCTCTGCTTCTCTGCTGGTGATCAGCTCTCTCTGGTGTCTCTGCTCTGCTCTGAAATTGTCCCAGAGTTTTCTTAGTCTGGTAGCCCCACCCACACTTCCTGTCTGTCACTGGCCAATCAGCTTTTTATTAAAGCAGTAGGCTGGATAATTATTTACAATGACAAGAAACAAGAGCAACAAAATCCCACCTATATTTCCTTTTTTTTCTTTTTAAAACAAGAAGAACTCCAAATCTAATTTCTCCCTCCCCCAATTATCTATAACAACTTATAACCAACATTGTATACAAACACATACATCTATAATCCAATTTTTGGGAACATGGGTGTAGTTCTCTAGAAAATTTTAGAATTATGGACAATTCTTTGGTGGAGTAATCTGTAAGACTGGGTCATCTCAACCAGTCTCCTTGCAGTTGTTTTGGATGCAGAATTTTGGAGGAAACTGCAACAGAGGTGTTTTGAAATTCTGAATCATCTGGGCCATTTTTCATTGGAGACTTTTCAAGTGTCTTCCTGTCAAACTTTATTTTCTTTAACTGGAAATAAATCCACAGCTTCTTATGTTCTATAGGGAAAAAAAAAGGAAACCACTTCTCCAAAGTAGCATATCTTTTTATTTCAATTTTATAGTCAACTCATTTACAAAATATATAGGTTGCTTAATCTACAAGCATTTATAATTAAATGTCTTTTAGCAGCTTTAAGTACTTCATTTATAGTCAAAAAACTTAAAGACAAGACAATAGCATACAGTACCCAGATATTCTTTGTATTTTCTATTTTTACATGGCTATTACTATTTATTTTTTAAGGACCTCCTCTATCCTTTTTTTTTTTTAAAATTTTTCTCTCTAGCCTACATATATTTTTTAACACACTCTAAACCATGTCTCCCCCTCCTTTTTTTCTTTTTTTTTTTTGAATCTGTCTTTACTGTAATCCCTTATTTCTTATCTTTTTCTGTTTCTGACCACACTTTTGCTTGGCTAGGGTGGCTGACTCCACCCAGTTCCCTTTATTTCTTTTTGTTTCTGACCACACCCTTAATCTGCCAAGGTGTGGCTAAGGATTCAAAGTTGAACTAGAGTGGCTAGATGGCTCCACTCAGATCTTAGTCTAGCTACATAGGATTTAGCTTTTTAGCTGAGGTACTCGTAGGACCCATGATGACCATTCAGGGGAATTTTAGATTTCATATAACCACCAAGTCAAGCACTGCCATCTGCTGCTCATGAACTCCATTTAAGTATTTGGCGGCAGGGCCTCTCACAAGTGTTTTGCCTCTAAGAATGAATTAGAAAGCCTCTCTTGAAAAAATCTGTGCCTCTGCTTGCCTCCAGAAAACAGATCTGACCCAAGAAAACACTGCTGCTACTAAGAAGCCTTCTTTGACTCTGTCCCCTTTTGCCTTAAATCCATCATATGCAGCTTGTTTCTTATACTGAGTCTTCTGTGAGACTTTGGGAACCAGCCTTGGTACACCTCAAACATCCATTTTGTAATTCAATCCTGAATACCATGGTGTCTCTGTACCATGACTCCATCAAAGACACAACTTGGAAGCTAATTTTGGCTCTGATTCTGTGGTCTAGAACTCTTTTTAATCTTTCTCAAACTTTATTTGGGTATATATCACCCATGTTGGTCTGCCATTTGTTGTATTATGTTTCTGGGCCAGCCTTTCTGGCCTTGGCCTGAGGTTCTGACCCACTGTCCGACAGAATCACATAGACACTTATATTAATTTTATACTGATTGACCTGGGGCCCAGGCATATAACTTGCTAACTTTTTCATTTTAACTCAACCTATAATTCTTATCCTGTTTAGCCATGTGGCTTGGTACCTTTTCTTAGAACAGTATTTTAGTGTCTTTCCTCTGCATCTCCTGGCATCTCTGCGGCATCTGCTCACTGGTGATTCTCTGGTATCTCTGCTCTGCTCTGCCTGTTACCAGAGTTTTCTTAGTCTGGTAGCCCCACCCACACTTCCTGTCTGCCATTGGTCAATTAGCAGTTTTATTAAACCAGTAGGAGGGGCAAATATTTACAATAAGACACAATCCCACTACACTTATGTTTTCACTTTTAGAATATTTCATCTGTAGGTCCAATGAAAGGTTTATCTTATTTTATATTACAGAGAAAAAAATAGCTCTGAGTGAATAGTCAAGAAAATAGTGAATAACAATATCCTCTCCTGAGGTGAGCAAGGACCCCAAACAAGACAAGGAGGACACCTTGAAGAAAAAAACCAATATTAGACATTATTAAGAGGTCATCAATGAGAAGACAATGCAAAGTCTCCAAAGATAATTCAAATTTGTATTGTAAAATATAATAGAAGACTCAGATCTTAAATATATAAAAAGTTCCATATATCAATCAAGAAAGAACATAACTCAAAATTAAAATGTGAAAAAGATCTGTTGAGCCCTTTTATAAAAGAAATTATCTAAATGACCCAACACTCATGTGGAAAGGTGATGAGTGTAATTAGTCACTAGGCGACACAAATTAGTAAAGGCACAGTGCAATGCCACACACCCATCACCATGGCCAAAGACAACAAAACAAAACAAAATCAAAGCTGAAAATCCTAAATGTCAGCCAGGACAATCTGGGATATATTTTCTGCTAATGAAAATGTAAGTTACTGGAGTCATTTCGGAAATATAAAAGTTTTTAATGAAGTTTGACATTCACCTCTGGGCTATGTCTCTGTTTCTTGTTAAATGTATCAAAGAAATTGCGGTACATACCTACACAAAAAATATTTAGAACACCTATTGTCTTCAAAGTTCTGAACAGAGAGAAACTCAGATGTCCTTCCCTGGTGCAGTGGATGAATAACTTATGATGAATGTGATTACATGAGGTATGGCTGTGCACACATTGGGATGTTTTATACTAGGCCACAAGAAACAGATCCACAACATAAAAACCAAGTGAAAGAAGCCATGTGCAAAAACATCTGCTTACTAATTTGTTTGTGGGAATGTAGCCAGCACAGTGGTTGCCTAGCATTCATTGAACCATAGGTTCTACCCCCAGCACCCTGAAAACGAAAGCTACCTACCTACCTCTCTGTCTGTCTAGCTACCTACCTATCTACTTATGATATGTCTTATACTGTAGCCTTGGCTGGTCTTAAATGTCATGCTTTACTTACTAAGTGCTGGAATTACAGGCATGAGTCACCACACATGCTTTAATAATTTGTTTAAATTAAGAATAGGTCAAAATAAAATTAGATCAATCATCCCTGGTGTGTGTGTATGTGTGTGTGTGTGTGTGCGTACTCAGTGTATGGGACACATGCCTGACTACAGGGGGAGGGGGATGAAGAAACACAGGAGGAGGGCAATTCTGTTTGCCTTATTCTTCTTTCACATGGTGGTTAGCCAAGTACAATGCCCTGGCAAAGGACTTAACTGCACCTTCAGTTTGCATACTTTTCTGACTACATGCTACATGTCAAGATAATCTTTGCTTAAAAATGCTCTATTAAAATTTATGAAGTAGGTCAAAGCATTATAACAAGCTTCAAAGTATGAATGACAAAGAAAGGTCTGGATCAATAATAAAAGGCTTTATTTCCATTTGTGTGGCATGTGGCCTGGCATGCCATGAACTAGAAGGGTGGGATACTTCTTCATCTGCAGGGATGGATCTGCCATATTATGGGTGTGGATACCCAGGGGGCTCATTTCTTCTTCTCATTGTGTTCCTGAGCATGCCTATGTGGTACATCCAGTGTTGAGGTGCTACTGTGAAGATGAAAACACTAGATGATGGCCATAGGAGCTCATCTTTGCTTGTCCTCTTCCTGATTGCCCCCTGAAATTTCTGCCAGCTGTGACAGTTGGAGTTCCACAAGCTTCTACTAGGATAAATGTCAGTTCCCAGTGTGGTAGGCTCAAGGCTTCTAGAATGCCTGATGTCTCTTCTGTTTCCTTTCTGCTGCTGTAATAAACACTGAGCAAAAGCAGCTCAGAAGGGAGAGGGTTTATTCCAGTTCACAGGTCACAGCCCATTATTGAGGGAAGTCAGGGCAAAACGTCAAGGCACGAACCTGAAGCAGAAACCAAGGAGGAACATTTTCTGGCTTTTCTTTTTTTTAATTCTTTTTTTTCTTTCTTTCTTTATTTTGTATTTATCAAAAAAAAAAAACCAGTAAAATGAATTTAAAATGCTGAAAAGTTAACAATAACTATAAAGAAGATAAAAATCATAAGCATGACTTATCAAGGGTGGTAATGCAAATAAGATTACTACACATATATTTACTTTGGGTTCAGCTTTCCCTCTGAATTTTTTTTTTCCATCCCTGGATATACAGGATATATCCCTGTATATCCTTATTCAAGGTCCCTTTCCCCTCCCACCACATCAGGTCATTTTTTCTTCTCCACAACTCCCCATCCCCTCCCTGGGCAGGGAGCAGACAGTCCTATGGTCCCACTGACCCAATAATGCTTGGATCAGTCTCCAATCCTGGCCAAATCCAGTTTTGTCGCCCCCTCCCTCAAGAGTGAGTCAGGTGTCCCTATAGTTGGAGTGGGGTCCAGGGTGTTTCTGATCCCAAGATGTTCAGTGGTACTGGTTTGCCGCTTGGGCATGCTTGGCTTTTTTTCTTGTTTGTTTGTTTAGAGACCACTAATGAGTGAGTACATCCCCTGCTTATCTTTCTGGGATTGTGATACCTTGCTCAGGAGGATATTCTCCAAATCCATCCATTTGCCTGTGAATTTTAGGATACCATTTTTTCTTACTGCTGAGTAGTATTCCATTGTGTAGATGTACCACAGTTTGTTAATCCATTCTTCAGTTGAGGGACATTTAGGTTGTTTTCAGGTTCTTGCTATTACAAATAATGCTGCTATGAACATAGTTGAGCTAATACCTTTGGAGTGTGAATGTGCCTTTTTAGGGTATACACCCAGAAGTGGTATTGCTGGGTCCTTGGGGAGATTGATTCTCAATTTTCTGAGAAAACACCATATTGCATTCCAAAGTGGCTG
Organism: Sigmodon hispidus; assembly: GCA_004025045.1. Taxonomy (NCBI): domain Eukaryota; kingdom Metazoa; phylum Chordata; class Mammalia; order Rodentia; family Cricetidae; genus Sigmodon; species Sigmodon hispidus. The sequence continues at coordinate 1,096 of PVIH01006726.1, read as the reverse complement.
AACAAGCTTACACTCCCATCAACAATGGAGGAGTGTCCCCCTTGTTCCACATCCTCTCCAACATAGGCTGTCATCTGTGCCTTTTATCTTAGCCAATCTGACAGGTGTTAGGTGGTATCTCAAAGTTGTTTTGATTTGCATTTCTCTGATGGCTAAAGATGAAGAGCACTTTTTCAGGTGCCTTTCAGCCATTCATAGTTCCTCTGCTGAGAATTCCCTTTTTAGATCAGTACCCCATTTTTTGATAGGGTCATTCAAGGTTTTGGGCTCTAAACTCTTGAGCTCTTTATATACCTTAGAGATCAGTCCTCTATCACTTGTAGGGTTGGTGAAAATCTTTTCCCATTGTGTAGGCTGTCATTTTGTCCTATTGACAGTGTCCTTGGCTTTGCAGAAGCTTCCTAGCTTCAGGAGATCTCACTTATTGATTGTTGGTCTTAGTGTCTGTGCCACTGGTGTTATATTTAGGAAGTGGTCGCCTGTGCCAATTTGTAGAAGTGTATTTCCCACTTTCTTTTCTATCAAGTTCAAAGTGACTGGGTTTATGTTGAGGTCTTTGATCCACTTGGATTTGAGTTTTGTGCAGGGTGACAGGCTCGGATCTATTTGCATTTTTCTGCACACTTCCATCCAGCTATGCCAACACCATTTGTTAAATATACTATCTTTTTTCCATTGAATGTTTTGGGCCTCTTTGTCGAAGATCAGGTGTCCATAGGTTTTTGGGTTAATGTCTGGATCCTCAATTCTATTCCATTGGTCCACAAGTCTGTTTTTATGCCAGTACCAGGCTGTTTTTATTACTGTAGCTCTATATTATAGCTTGAAATCAGGGATGGTGATACCTCCTGAGGTTCTTTTGTTGAGTAAAATTATTTTGGCAATCCTGGCTTTCCCGTTATTCCAAATGAAATTGAGTATTGTTCTTTCAAGGTCCAAAAAATATTGTGTTGGGATTTTGATAGGCAGTGCATTGAATCTGTAGATTGCCTTTGGTAGAATTGCCATTTTTACTATGTTGATCCTACCAATCCAGGAACATGGGAGAGCTTTCCATTTTCTGATATCCTCTTCAATTTCTTTCTTCAATGATTTA